>APFE031273860.1:110144-131679 GCA_000404065.3 Pinus taeda | reverse complement strand
TCACCCTCTCGATGGAAAACCACATTTAAATTTCTTATACAACCACTGTGCTTAAAAAAGATGGGTAATTTTTCTATTTATTTTAAAATAATAAAATACCGAAATTTTGATATTATCTTTTATTAAAAATAAGAGAAAAACATTCAAATTTTCAATACAGCCACCAAGCTTAAATGTTAAAAACCTTTGCATTGTATAAAAATACATCTATAGCCTACATACTATACCACCCCGAGAAAGAAAGAGAAGGAATATTTGCACAATATACAAGAAATTGGTAAGGATGAGAATGGTCCTATAACATACATACTATACCACCTCCGAGAAAGAAAAGGAATTTGCACAATATACAAGAAATAGGTAGGGATGGGAATGGTCTTAAAAATATACTTTAATCATATAAATCAAAGGAAAGAAACATTTTATTTTCAAGTATATATCTCCCCAACATTGATATTAGGGATATCTGTATTGTATTATTGAATGATTTAAATAAATGTTTTTTAAAGTAAATTTGTCCACGGGTAGAAATAATTTTATTTTAAAAAAATAATGGAAAAGAAAAAAGGTAATATGTATAATCCAAAATTTTAATCATATAAATCAAAGGAAAGAAACATTTTATTTTCAAGTATATATCTCCCAAACATTGATATTAGGGATATTTGTATTGCATTATTGAATGATTTAAATAAATGTTTTTTAAGTAAATTTGTCCACGGGGTAGAAATAATTTTATTTAAAAAAAAAATCATTGAAAAGAAAAAAGTAATATGTATAATTTAAAATTTTGTAAAGTTTTCAGAGAGTATTTAAGTTTTCCAAAAAAAAATCCATATTAAATTATATTTTCTAACATTTTTCTACATCAATCCCTTGTGAATTTTTCAGAGAATATTTAAGTTTTCCAAAAAAAAAATCCATATTAAATTATATTTTCTAATATTTTTCTACATCAATTTTTGTGGGTATTATAAGTATCAATTTCCTTTTTCTTCAGTATCTCAAATTTAGTAATTTAGAAACCCACATTGAAATTATTGCTAATAAAAAGACAAATGATAGTTTAGGATATCATAATAAAGAAATGATACTATGTTCTAAAGATTTTGGAAGATAGATTGTTGCAATAGGTGAAAGCTTAGAAGAAATCATTATAAGAATGAATATATCTTTCATAAGTCCCACCATTTTTTGAGAAATTATATTTGGGTTTTTTTCAAAGATTTTTCTTAAATTTCTTTTTATTAAATGTTTATCCTTTAGTATATAGAATTGATAATTTATGTGTTTATGAAAATTATGTATTTTTTTTTTATTAATTCTCTTGTCTCAAACATAAACATAACATAGTTATAATTAACTTTGAAAATCATATTTCTCACTACATAAATATAGTTATAATTAACTTTGAAATTCATATTTCTCACTTATCTTTATTGAAACTTTAATTTTGATTCAAATTAAAAGGAAAACATGTAGTTTGACCTAATACTCTAACATGACATCTAAGTTTCTATGTAGTAACAATATTAAACCAATAGAGAAAGTGACATTTTGTAATTTTAATCTCAACTCACAATGAAAGAAAAATATGAAAAAATGTTCTAGCCTATTTATTTCAAAAATGCTAGCACTTACACGATTGGAAAGCTCCTTGGTAGATAAATTTGGTTTTGAACTCATAGACTCTACATCAAAAAAGGACTTATGATTGGATTTGGGTTGTAATAAAATTTGCTTCCTAATGAGAAACCCAATAAGGATCGTAGTTGATTAAAGCATGTGAAAAATGTTTGAATTAAGCACAAAAGCAAAAACAAAAACAAAAACAAAACATAAGAAAAAAGTGAACCAACAAGACCACTAAGAAATCAAAAATGGAATATTATGGTAATTAATAAGAGTCCCAAACAATTATATTCTTTGAGATACAAAGATAAAAATGCATGACCATTTAACTTGTCTAAAGAAGAGAATGGCATTGATGATGACAATGATGGTGTTTGTTTGATCCAATACTCTAGAAGATGTTGTTCATTGCATTCTTAACTTAATGTTTGGTTCAAAGAAAAGGTTTCCTCCTCCATATTTGTAATAGTAAATTTCAATATAGCAACGCTGGCTAATAGCTCCTACACCTATAAAATTTTGAAAGATAAATATTTCTACTAGAAAACAATCACATACATTGAAAGTCAAGTCATTTATTACATCGAAATGTACTTTACCTACAAAATTAGAACGTGATCTTATAGAACTCGAAATGACTAATAATGGATATAATTACATATGAAATGGACGAGTGAATAGGAAAAAAATAAGTCAATTTTCACATATCACAAAGCAAGCTAGGTAATGTTCCTCTCAATTGTGTCTAGCTTGAGTGGCAGAGAGGAAAAGTTGTTATCCTCGCCACATTGATTCAAATCACACTTGTAAGATGTTCTCTCTTCATAAGCTTATTTTTTATTGAGGTTGTTCAAGAGATAATTATTGATTAAGGCTAGCAAGGTACCTATAATATCATCCTTGCCTATAGGCCAAAGAGTGGGAGCATGGAAAAATAGGAATAAAATCTAGCTAAAGTTCCATACTCCTCATGAATAACACTTTCTAGTATGATATGAAAATCAATTTATTCTTGCATTTGTTTTTGCAATTTTTAAACTTGAGATCATACAATTTTATCATAATTGGGTATATCAACCCCAAAGATATTAGATAATACCAAACATCAAAGATTTCCTTCTAATGGATACTTATGATCCTAGTTGAATCTTAGAAAGGATTATAAATGAAGCAAGTCTCAATGAATCATTGAGCTAGGTTGCTCAAGAAACGACAAGATATTATGTTAAATATTCAATAGCTAATGAGACTAGGAGAACATAATGAAGTAGTTTTGTAGTACATTTTTATCACCAACATAGATCCACTTTAATACTCTATATACCAATAGTTAAGGGGATCATATCTCTCAAAATGCAAACCTCTTTTTGAGTGCAAAACTTAAGTGAGTGTTTTCACCTTGGGAGATTTGATCTTCTTGGTAGATCTAAGTTAAAATGGATCTATGTCGATTCTTTATAATATCATTTATATTAAATATAATTTCACATCTCTATAACTAAAAATACTCTTATTTTTAATTCTATTAAAACGATCATAATACATATAGCTACATACATATGAGCATGGAATTTTAGCTTGACATGTTTTATAATTTTTTTAATTTAATTTTTAATGTGATGTGTATATCATATATTACATATACATATATAGAGAGAGTATTATAGTTATTAAGTTTTTATATGTTTATTAACTAAATTTAAACCTATAATTATGAAATATCATGGTTAGATTTTACTTTGTATTACTTGTTTAACTGAGCCACCATTATGTTAACTTCTCTCTCATAATGGAATAAACATTATTTTTTTTAATTTAATTTTAAATAGAACACTTATTGATTTAACACTCCATTAAAACATGTCATCCATATTAAATTGTTGAGCATATCTTGATGCAATAGTTATGTACATCAACAACCCCAAACTTACTTGATAGTAAAACAATAGTACAAGATATTTCCTTCTAATTTATACTTCTAATCCTAGTTGAATCTTACAAAAGGCTATAATCAAGGCAATAATATTCCTAATAAATAACTACCTCTTCTTCAAGTAACATCAAGCTAGTGGGAGAGTTTAACGAGGCGGAGGAGTTAACCTGCGAGATCCGCATTCTACGTGATCTGAAACCTGCGAGCGCGTCCGCTTTCTGCGCATTCTGAAACTTGCGAGCGCATCCGCCGAGGGCTCTGCTGCAAGCTGCGGCCGGCCTGGCTGGGTCTGCTGGCTCTTCATGGAGGAGCTGACTCCCCCATAGGGGCCTCCCTCTCCTCCTCCGCCTTCCGCCGCTGAGGCCTTCAAAACCTTGTTGGCCTCTCTGCCCAAGAAGAAATGCATGGAAGCTGCAAAGTTTGTGAAAAAACTAGAAGATATCCCTGAGATCGCCCTTCCGCCAGAAGGACCGATCCAAGTAGCCATGTCTCTGGCAGATCGTGCTCCGGTTGGTCAGTTTACAGGACTTTGGCCTTCCCCGAAATCAACTGAGAACTGGGTCGCCAGGAACTGGGCACCTTTGATAAAAAATAAAGAACCTCTTACTTCTTCGGAAGAGGATATTTTTTGTTTGAATTCTTTGGAAAAGAGGACAAATATCTCATTTTTAGGAATGGCCCTTACTTCATGGGCCCTAAAGGTCTGTATTTAAATAAATGGATGCCATACTTCGATCCAGTGGTGGATGTGCCTACAGCGGTCCTAGTGTGGGTGAGACTCCCCAACCTTCCAATTCACTGCTGGAACTGGGACTCTCTGAAGCACAAAGAAAATACCTTTGGAAAATTTATAGACAAGGCCAACAGCAAATATCAGTATGACTGTGCCAGAATCTGTGTGGAGGTAGATCTAGAGGTCGAACTACCAGAAGCCATCAAAATAATTGTAGGTCCCTAGACTCATGTACAGAAACTGGACTATGAGCAGCTGCCATTCAAATGCCGGAAGTGCCACGTCTACAGACACTTTGCCAGAGACTGCCCGTCCAAAAGGGTGGAAGAAAAAGGGAAGGAAGATGGATGGAACCAGGCAAAGCGTTCCAAAACTTCTCACAAGAAGAATGCAAATGTAAATGATAAAGCTCCTCAAGCGGGACCTACTCAGAAACCATCCATGGAAAGCCAAGGGAATAAATTCGAGATCCTTGGATCTGAAATCATGACCACCCAGGAGACATAAACCCCAAAGGAGGCCTCCCCATCTAAAGCCTCCCCCTCCACCAAAAGTGTACCAGAGAGATCTAAAGGGAGGATATCAGAAGAGGAGGAGGAAACCCAAGAGTCTGAGGAATCGGAGGAAGAAGGGGAAAAAGGCGAATCACAGTCTTCTCCTAGAAGATCTACAAGAGGACGCAAGTCTGCAAAGGAAAAAAGAGAACAAGAAACTTATAAGGACAAGCTCCAGGGCAGCCAGCCAACGTTAGAGAAACTCCTAGCAAAAACCCTGAAGATGACGAGGATTCAATCCCAGGGCTCCAAGGGAGCTCACCACGGCAAAAATAAATGATGAAGATAGTCTCCTGGAATTGTAGGGGAATGGGCACCATAGCTAAGGAAGAAGCAATGAATAGTTTAATAAGATTGGAAGCCCCGGATATCCTTCTCATCTAGGAGACTAAATTGGAGGACACAACTTTCCTCCAAGCAAGCAAAAAATTTTGGAATAAAAGTGGAGCACATGCAATTTCTACTCGTGGAGCATCGGGAGGGCTTGGGTCACTCTGGAACACTAATAAGTTTTCATTAATCTCTGAGTCCCTGAATACCCATTGGATTTTTTTTTGAATGCAGCATTTAGAATCCAAGGAGATTATTTTTCTATTCAATGTGTATGCTCCTAACAATGCAGCTGAGAAAAAAAACTACTGGGACTCTATCAAAAGCCTAGCAAATTTAGAGAATCTGGAAAACATAATCATAGCCGGAGATCTAAACCTCACTCTCCTCTCAACAGAAAAAAGAGGAGGCAGCATAGTTAGAGATCTGGCAAGAGAATGGGCAGAAGATCTCATGCAAGACTAGGACTTGCTAGATATAAAGCCGATTACTGGCAAGTTCACATGGTCAAATAAGAGGGTTGGACCGGGTCACATAGCGGCAAGACTTGATAGATTTTTTGTTCAAAGTTCCTTCTTGCTTCTTGGGTTAGAGGCTAGAATGTGTATTCTCCATAGCAATGTATCAGATCACAAGCCCATTAGCCTAGAGTTGTTGACTTCTAAGGATCTAGGGCCTATCCCTTTCAGATTTAGCTCTCTATGGACTAAAGAGACAGACTTCATGCAAAAGGTCAGAGATTGCTGGAAAGATCTAATGAAGGGCTCCCCTTTTTTTGTTTGGGAGGAAAAACTTCGAAGAGTAAAAGCTATGCTGAAAGGTTGGTTTAAGAACTTGCCCAATCCCGCTGTTGACAGGAAAAAAATCCAAAGCGCCCTAGAAAAGCAGCACCTCCACCTAGAAGCTGCCAAAATCACCAAAGAAGAGCTGGACAAGGAGTCTCAGTTACAGCATAAATTCCATAAGGCTTGTCTGGCAAAAGAATAATTCTGGAGGCTCAAGTCCACGAGTCTATGGCTCAAAGTTGGCGATAGAAACTCTTCTTTTTTCCACAATCAAGCTCAAGCCAGGAAATGTCGTAATTCTATCTCTGAAATCAAAAAGATAACTACACCTTAAAGGATTTTTCCAGCATCAAGAAGGTAGCTTCAGATCACTTTGAGAAGATGTTTAGTGAAGACATGGAGGCTAGCCAAAACGACAATCTGCTAGATGTTGTTCCCAATCTCATCACCTCTAAAATGAAACAGGCCCTTCAAGGAAAAATCACCAAAAATGAAGTTAGGGAAGCCCTCTTTGCAATGGATCCCGACAAAGCCCCGGGACCGGATGGTTTCATGCCCAAATTTCTTCAAAATTGTCAGATAGTTGAGAAGGGGCACTTTAAAATGATCCAGAAGTCCCAAGAGAATCAAGAAATTGGAGGCTGCACAAACTCAGCTTTTCTTGCCCTCATCCCTAAAGAAAAGGGTGCAAATTCATTTAATATATTCTGCCCTATATCCTTATGTAACATTGGATATAAAGTGATTACCAAGGTAATAGCAAACAGGTTGAAGAAAATTCTCCCCAAAATCATCTCGGAGAATCAAGGTGGATTTATACACGGCAAACAACTAGTAGATAATTTCATCCTGGTCGAAGAAGTGATCCATTCCAGCCTTCGTCAAAAAGAAAAAGGTATGGTCATTAAACTAGATCTAGCTAATGCATTTGATCGTGTAAGACATAGCTTTTTGTTTATTGTTATGCACAAGCTTGGATTTGGTCAAAATTTTATCAAATGGATCAGAGCTTGTATTTCGGAACCCCGGATTGCTCCTTTAGTGAATGGCAAGGCTGCTGACTTCTTCAAAGCTTCTAGAGGGCTGAGGCAGGGGTGCCCCCTCTCACCCCTCCTCTTTGTGTTGCAGGCCTCTGTCCTCAACTTCTATTTAGATAAGAAGCAACAAGATCAAGATATAGTTGGCCTATGCATAGCAAGAGTGGTTAAGAGCATCAACCACGCCCTCTTCGCAGATGATACCATGTTGCTAGGGGCTGCAACTCATCTTTCAACAAACAAATTTAAAGAAGTGTTGGAAGACTACTGTAAAGTATCAAGCAATGAATTAAACAAGGGTAAATGCCATATATACTACTGGAATATCTCTACTACTTCTGCAAGTTCCATAGCCAGATGTCTAAGCTTTGCAACTTCAGCATCTTGGACCTTCGTTAAATACCTTGGGCTGCCCATCTTTCATAAGAGGGCTTTGAGTAAGGATTGGCATCCCCAGATAGAAAAATTCAAAGCAAAAATGCAGGCCTGGGGATCCTCCTGGCTCAACATTTCCGAAAAATCAGTGCTCATCAAATCTATGCTTAGCAGCCTGCCGCTATTTCAATTCTCTGTTCTTTTGGCACCTGTGGGAATTATTAAGAGGATGGAGGAGCTAATCAGGAAATTTCTCTGGAAAGGAGGCAAACATAATGAGAAGAGAATTCCTCTTGTCAATTGGGAAATAGTCTCCAGACTACCGCAGGAGGGAGGATTGAACTACAAAAACCTCAGTACTCAAAACTTAGCTATGGGAGCCAAATTGATTTGGAAAATCATAGCTCCAATTCTAGGATGGGTTCAACTAGTGCTGTGGAGGAAATATTTTAAGGAACATAGACTTTGGTGCCTGGAGCAGTCCAAAAACCATAACAGAACCCCCTTTAGCACTCTAAGTATTAAAACTGGCCCGCTAATAAGAATCCACGCCTACTGGATACTAGGAAATGGTAAAAACATCAGTTTGTGGGATGATAACATCGTGAATAGGCCTCCGCTGGTGGACTCGAATCTCAGGATCGAGCTGAAGGCATGGATGGACAAAGTAAATATAAAAACGCTCTGGGACATATCAAAATGGAGTGGAGACAACTGGCCTAGCTGGAAACAGATCACAGTCCCACCTGCATTGCAATCAGATTATGATACGCTGTTAAAGATGCTGCATGGGATGGCTTCGTTGCACGCAAGAAGGAAAGATACGAGAGTCTGGAGACTGAAGCAGATAGGCTATACGGTGGCTCAGGTCTATGCCAAATGCATGGAGAGACCTCATGTGCCTCCTAATCCTGCACCCTAGGTTGGTATTTGGAATTTCCCTACTATTCCAAAAATTGATCACTTCTGTTGGCTGCTATGCCATCAAAAAATTCTAACAGATGACAGGCTACAGAAAAGGGGCATTCTAGGGCCATCAAGATGCACACTATGCAAGGAAAGTTCAGAATCCGCTCTTCATCTCTCGCTGGAGTGCAAATACACAAGTCTAATCTAGCACGAGATCCTTGGACCATCAAATTTTATGCTCACCTTCCCCCACTCTGTCCCGAACCTGTTTGTTGGGTGGATGGCCAAGTATCCAGGCCCAAGTCCAAAAAACAAGATAGTCAAGGTAGCACGGACTGCTCTACCCAAATTCATCAGTTGGCAAATCTGGTTGGAGAGGAACAGAAGGATTTTCATAAATAAGGAACAGAATTTCATAATAGTAGCAAATACAGTGAAAGATCAGTTAAATGAGTGGCTAAGAGACAAAAGCGATGACACAAATCTATGTCAACGGGATATTGAGTTTGGAGCAGCCCTCAACCTCAATTTTCAAAAATCGAAAACCTCACCTATATGTCTCAAAGATTGGAAAATCAGGAAAAATGAAGAAGAATTTCAATCTTGGCTATCCAAACAAGCACTTCCTTCTCTTTTCTTTGATGGGGCAGCCAAGGGAAATCCAGGAATGGCTAGAGCAGGAGGGCTCATTATAAACCCAGAAGAAACATCTATACACAGTTTTGCATGGGGATTGGGCCACTCCTCAAGCATACAAGCTGAAGCCATGGCCCTATTTCAAGGGATCAAACTGCTTAAAGAGCTGGGACACGTGGAAGCAATAGTTTTCGGTGATTCCCAGGTCATCATCAAAGCAATGGCGACCAACACAAATTCAACAGATCTACGACTTGCAAGGACAATTACAAGAATTAAAGGCACGACAAAGCTCCTAAATTTGAAATTCTTTCATATCCTGAGAAACAACAAGAAAGAAGAAGATATAGAGGCAAATAAGGCAGTCCAGCTAGCTGCCGGAACTATTCTCAGAGATAATGAAATCTCTTGGGACCCAATTCCCTAAAATTTCTATGTTCTTCTGCTTTTTATTGAATCAGTTTGTATGCATTCATAAGCTCGGGAAATCAGCAGCAAGAGTTCATTTGATAAATTGTAAAAAGAGACGATTCATAAGCATATGCGCTATGTAGCGCTTGTTGGAGAGATGCCAAGAAGCCGGCTTCACTTTTTGTAACCAGAATTATGGATTTTTGCCAAACATTGAATGAAATCTCATAACCGTTTCTGTAAAAAAAAAACATCAAGCTAGTGGGTGGCCCTCAAGGTTAGCTTAATTGGTCAAGTCCTTGTCATTAAAGCACATTTTCTTTTGAGAGGTCACATATTTCATTCTCTAAAAACTTGTGGGGTCAGGCTCCATGGTTGAGTCGATAGGAAATGATCCCTTCAGGTAGATCTGTCTGGTACAAATATTCCATGGACTTAGTAGTCATTGATCTCCAAGGTCTGTGAACTACATTTAAAAAATAAAATAAAAAAACATAATATTATTATGTTCCTTCTCAAAGTAACTAAAAAAAACATGAGAATATGATTTAGTGTTTCTACCATGGGAATCCCCTCCCAATTTTCATAATCTCATTTCTTACATCATAATAGAACCATTATGTTGGAGAATATAAACATTAAAGGAAGTAGCATATTTAATTATATAATTTTATACTGGTTATTCTTGCACTTAAAAAATTCTATGCAATTAGGAAGAGCTCAAGTCTTTCTTTCTCACACAATATTTGTGATTTTAAAATAATTTTGTACATGTTATTTATTTGTGTGTGTGAAGAGAGAGAACATTAATGCTTCATAATCATTGACTCCAAACTTTAAAATTATTTTATTTCTAAATTAATTATTTTTTTTAAATGATTTTATTTTGTAAAGGTAATTTTAACAAAAACATGTAGTCTAACTAATAGACAAAATGACCATTTTAAGTTGTTTAATCTATAGCTTTTGCAAATTTCTAGTGCTTTAAGGCTTTTTAATGTGTTGAATCCATTTATGCATTCAAAAATTTATTTTAAACAAAATGAAATCACAATCTTGCTTGAAATTGTATTGCCAAATTCTAACAAAAAAAAAAAAAAAAAAACTTTTTTTCTATTAATTAGACTACGACTAATAAAAATGGACAAAGTTTCAATATTGAATTAGATCATATATAAAATTCCTATGGACGTTGGTTTCAATATGGTTATTTATTATGGTTAAGTCATATGTCCTAAGTTTCAAATAATGCAACTATATATATTTTGTGAAGATTCCTAATGTGAAGTCAAAGGCCAAGAGCCAAATAGAAAATAAAAAATAGTATATTTAATGGAATTACTAAGTTGTTTTTCCTAGTTTGACTTGTTATATCCATAATCCAACTTTTCAAGTTGTTGTATTACAAAATATTTATTAAAAAACAATAATAAAAAAGTAAATTTTGTGCATGGAAAACATTTCTAGTAGCAGAAGAGGCCTCTAAATTAGTAAGAGGGGAAGATATGGGGTGTCATATATGACATATTACATTCTTCATTCAGGCCATTTGTTGATATTTTGTGCAATGTACTTTCGTATTATAGCTAATAAGGTCAAAGATCCTTTTAGCCTCGAACTTGATTCAGTTGTTTTTTTAGGAAAATCATCAAGTTTCAAAGTGGACATTGGTTCCTACAAACAATGTTTTTGGAAACAAATAAGCTTCCAACACAATTATCATTCTTTTCAAAATCATATTTTCTTTCTCTTGTTCACTAATTGAGTATGCTAAAGCATTTGTTGTAGCTTCATGAAAATCTAGGAATTTTGAAGGTCTAACCCCTTCAATCTCTATTTCTAAATTCCATCTTTCATTAATCTTCTTATTCTTCAAATTTATCTTTTTCTATTTGTAATTTATTTGATTCTTTATGATATTTGGTATGTTGTAGAATGAGAAATTCTTCCTCAAAAATTGTTGATCCATCACGAATCAACCTATCATCTATAGATTTTCCCTCAATTAGTTACATTGGCGCTCGTTCAAGCACTTTAGTCATATCATCTATCTCAATATATTTAGAATTTAGTTCTCCTTCTTGAGCATCTTGGACATTCTTCTCCATAAAAATCATTTTTTATTAATAACTAATTGAAGTTGTATGTAATTTTTCAAGTGCTCTTTGAAGAGGATCTTCATCTCGTCCATCACTATCAGTACCATTTGTAGTTTTCTTTTGTTCATTAACATGTCTATGACTCTTATGAGAAATTGAAGAACTTTTCTAGGAATGATGAGGGGAATATATACTAACACTAGTTTTAGATTTTCCTTTGTGTGTGTATGGTTTACATAATATTATAACAAACAAAATGCAATAACTCAATATCCATGGCTTAGTAATGAGTTTTAGGGTTAATGTGGGGCTTATCTAGGGATTAGCATGCCCTGCCCCTTCAAAAAAGTGTGGTCCTCAATACTTAACTGATTGTGAGTGTTTTTGCATGAATAATTCATCCTCCCATGCTACCTTTTTCACTTGTGGATTCTTCCATTTTATGAGATACTCGGTAATTGCTCAATTTTTCAGTTGTTTAATCCTTGTTTCTAGGATTGCTTTTGGTTCTAGTATGATTTTCACTTCTTGTCAATCTCTAGTAAAATATTTTGGACTATGATATTGTTACCAATTACCTTCCTTAAGCAAGAAACATGGAAGACTGAGTGTGCATGTGAATATGGAGGCAGTTCCAATTATAAGTCATACCTTCAATCCTATGCAACACCTCATTGGAGCCATAACACATTGATGCTAATTTGTTGTCCTTTTTCATAACTTGAGGGAAATCTGCTTATATCGTTGTTGTCTCAAAAATACCCAATCCCCACTTCAAATTATTTTCACTGTGATATTTATCTACTTGTGGTTTCAATCTATTTTGTATTATAACCAAGTTGTTCTTCGATAGTTGGAGAACCTCTTGTTGACACACTATGTGGTCATCCACTACTTGAGCCTTCGTTTCCCATTTTGATGAAGTATTGAAACCACTTGATCCATTGTGCCTATTTATCATATGCAAATAAACAAATGTATCCGTCTAAACATTTATTCACTATCTCAATTTTCCCACTGGATTGGGGATTGTAAGATGAAATATGAACTAATTGAGTGCGCAAACAAGAAAATAATTCAATTCAAAAAGTTCCAGTGAAAATTTGATCTTTGTCACTTACAATCTTTGGGATTCCATGTACCCTTTGACTTGTTTCCATGAATGTTTTTTTCTACTATACTTTCTTTAAAAGGATAAGAAAGAGAGAAAAAATGGGCATACTTTATCAATCGATCTACCACTGCGATAATGACATTATTTCCTTTAAATTCAAGTAACCCTGTAATAAAATCCATCGAAAATTCTTCCCAATATTGACTTGGTATGGATAATGGTTATCGAAGACCTAGGGTCTTGATTCTCTCTCTATTGTTATGTTGGAATACTACACATTCTATCACAAACTTTTGAACATCAAATTTAAGACATTCCTAGAAAAAATCATTCTTAATCTTATGGTAAGTTTTTTAAGAGTTTTGAATATAGGTGATCTTGATACCATAATATATTATTCTCCCACATAAACTTATCTAATGCACTTGGGTCCTCTTGTATTTATTGAGTTGATCTTATATACCTTCTATTATTTCTTCCATTTTGTCCTTGCTTCTTCCACCCAATCAAATTGTAGAATAAAAATAACACATAGTAAATCCTCTATTTCTTCTTCTTTCCTTGAAAATGCATATTTCGTCATATTATGTTTTACCATTTCGTAGATAATTTCATAATCATAACCTAGCATATTTATAACCAGTTTTTGTTGCTTTTCTAAAGAAAAAAAATTGTCCAAGAAGTACTTCAAACTATCACAATATGTTTTTACTCTGAAGTGTCTTCCTATCAAGTAAGGGAACCATTTTTTAATTACATATAGTATGGCCAACATTTATTTCTCATAAATGGCTTTGAGAAACTTCTTTCTTTTAACTTGGCTACTTTTAAATTCAAGTGGCCTTCCTTATTGCATTAAAACTACACTAATGTCCTGTCCTAAGGCATCAAACACCAAAACATAGGTTTCGTGAATTCAGTTGTGTCCAGGACAAGACTTGTACACTAGCCTCCTTATGTTTTGAAAAGGCCTTGGTTGGTTGTTGAGTCCAATAAAATGCTTCCTTATTTAATATTGATGTTAAAGTTGTTGATATTCAGCCATAATTCTTCACACACTTATGATAACATCCTTTCAATCTTAATATTTCTCTAACTTTCCTTAAGGTTTTGGGGACTAGTCATTCCCTCATAGCTCTAGTTTTGTTAGGATCCACTTTCACACATTCATGAGATATAATATGACCCAAGTATTCCACTTCTTGAACCTCAAACGAACATTTGGAAGGATTTTCATATAGTTGTTTCTCTTTTAATAGTTTTAAGACCATGTCAACATGTTGTACACGCTCTTCCCAAGGCTTTTTATAGCTTAGTATGTCATTAAAAAAAAAAAAACGAACACAAAATTTCTAAGGAAGGTTTTGAAAATAAGCCATGAACCATCCTTTTTGTAACCATCACCACTGGTGAAGAGAAAACACTTTATCTAGGTTGAATGGTATCAACCTCTAAGATTTATTGAATATGATGTTTAATCTCACTCTTTTGAGGATATGGATACATGTAAGGCTTAATGTTAGGTGGTACACTTATAGGTTGCAAATATATAGGTCATGATCTCAAGCAAGTAAAAGACCCTCAGGCATCTCTTCAAATACCTTAAATGATTGTTGATAACTTTTTAGAGATCCACGATTAGAGGATATAGAAGTTTGAATTTATAATGGATATAATTGTACAATTACACCATGATGTCCCTTTTTGAGTAATTTTATCATGCTATTAAATCTTATGACTTTAGAAGGGTTCCATTACATACCTCAAGCTTACATTAGGGGAATTTTGAGGTCTAAAATGGGTCTCCTAAGAAAAATGTATAACCAAAATAATTTTTATAAGAACCAATAGGATTCAAGATGATGATGTCAACCATGGGGAATGATTCAACATTTTTGGAGTAAAAAAGTAAAAAGTTCAAGAAATAACAAAATAATAAAACTACTTTTCAACTCATATTTTCAACTTATCTCCCTAAGGTTTTACTCAAATTTTGAGTGGGAGTACTCATTGGATGGAAAATTTGATTCCTCATACAAAGAGTGCCAATGTTGCATATTTTCGATGGATCTTGCTACACGAAAAATGAGAAATATGTGAAAAATCAGGATTGCAATCATGTTTTTCATGTATTTCTGATTTGTAGTAGGGTTTATCGAAAGTATGCAACATGGGTACTCCTTGGATGAGGAATCAAATTTTTCATCCAATGAGTGTTGTTGCTCGAAATTTGAGTAAACCCATAGGAGATAAGTTGAAAATACGAGTTGAAAAAATATTTTTTTCCTTTTTCCCTCTAAACTTTGATGATTTAATCTAATCTTATTTTATTATTTCCATTATTATTTTATAATTTCCTTAGGATGCCCATTTTAGACCTCAAAATTCCCCTAATGATTTCCTTGCCTTCTAAGGAAAATCTCATGAAAATTCTTGAAAATCACGGGTCATTGTTCCTGATTACTATAACCGTTGGATCCCTAATATAACATTAGCACCACCAATTTAAATTGAAATCATGGCACTATTCAAGAAATAATCCCCTGTATATAGCTTAATACTATTGCAATTCCTTGAACAATTTATGATGCCTCCATTTGTAATCATTACTTGAAATTCTAGTGATGGAAATACAAAACTATTGATAAGTTTTTCCCTTTTGTAATTTATGAAGTTATGGCACTACCTAAAATACCTAAATGAATCAACATTATTATATATTTAGTTTTGATATATCCTTATTGAACCAGCTCCACAAACACGCTGAAAATGTTCCGAAATTAGATCAAATGTGATAAAGACTGCCTCCTATGGCTAGCACTCGAGGTCCACCGAAGAAAGGGTGAGGTTCTCCCCTGAAAATCTCTTGTGATCAACAACACATGCAGACTTGGATTCTAGATAAAGTGTGCTAGTGAAAGAGAACATTCAAATGATCAAAGATGCCCAAAATGAGTGTCTCCTCCTATTGTGTCATTATGCCTCCAATTTTCTCATGTGGTACCCAACCATCGATTTCCTCCATCCTTTCCCTCCAAGAGTGTGTATTTCCAAGGATGGAGTGTATTCCCTCTTTGGTGTGGCCCCCACCATCCACTAACCGGGTCCTAAACTCCCGGAGTCATTTTGAGGCCTTAAACAACGTGTTTTAGGAAAACCACTGCCGGCGAATACGAGCTTTTAACTTGGTATTCGGTATTAACAGTTGTATTCCTCGGATATATCTTTATAACGAGGTATCATATGCATCAAAACAGAGATCGTATGCCAAAGTTACGACCCCAAGAAGTTGATGTACCAATTTACCCCAACGAGACCCATAGTTTGATGTTTCATCTCCTAAGGTTATGTTTTTGGATGTTTGGGTTTTTCCATTGCTTCTCAATAATAAATAAGCCTCATTGTAACACAGTTCAGAGGCATGTAGCCGCCACATCTCTTCTTAGAAATAAGCTACCATCGCCCAAGCTAGTCTTATCTCCATTCTATTTGTAAGCATATTTCAGTATTTGATATTAATGAAATTAATTTTCATTTCTGCTTCTTCTTTGTATTTATGGTTATATCTATAATTTTTTGTGTTCATGTTTAAATTTGGATGACAAAACTTGTTTCATAGCTTTTGTAGTTGGAAATGTTTCACAACTTCTATAGTAAATGTCAAAGTTATGGATTCTGTAATCAATACATGTTCTAAAGTTTTTGCAATAGTGTCATGAAGTGTAGTTCAGTAATCACTCAAGGAAATTTTAAAAAGGAACATAATTTGCCTATCCATACATCCAAATTCCTAACATTAAGCAAAGAATGCAGTTCAAAATTACCTAGTGTCAAACTCAATGAAATGTTTCAAAAGGGTCATACTTTAGAATGACAAAGAGAAAAAATGAGGCAAAGACTAAGAAAAAAAGGTATGAGAAAATGTGGCATTTCCATAACCCAACATCACCGCCTAGCTAAAGGTTTTGCATGTCCTCTTGCAACAAATGGATATTTTGATCTTTCATCAGAGAATGATGAGTCACGGGCTAAAGTTTTGGAAGGAGGACATCTAGGGTTTGCATTTCTTTTATCCTCCTTAATTGGCTTGGTAAGTGTTGGATCCCTTATCTTGGTTATTTTTTGCTCCTTCAAGGGTTTTAAGTATTTTTTCCAGTCCATTATTAATCTTATTGGTGAAAGCCTTACCTTAAGCAAACCCTCCTTGTAGGGCCTTAGTTTTCATGTTTTATATAGATTATACAAGTGATTGATTATACGCAAGGCTCTAGTGTCTTAGTCTAATCCATGAGCTTTGGATAACCAAATATTAAAGGGGCATTCTTCTTAACCGCATAAATCCTAAGTGGAGATAAGGCACTAAGTCTATTCCCAACAACCAACCAAGAACCTTAAAATCCAAAATTATTTTTCTTTCTTCACTTATAAAGATAAAAATGCAAAAAAAATCATATAAAGGATAAATCAAATAAAATTTATTCATCCATTGTCTAGATGAATTGGCTTATTTATTCCACTTTATAGACATTTGTCTAAGTGTTTTGCTTAATTGTTGATATCTAACCCTAAGGAGTAAAATTTACCCTACATATTTCTACTTAAAAGTTTTATCTAGTGTTTTCTCGTTTCATTTAAGGTGTTTACTAATTCTGGAAATTAAATTGCAACATTGAAAATTAGATTTTGTCAAACCCTAAAAGTTAGGGTTTAATGCTAAAAGGTGTATTGTAACCCTAATCTTGATTATACTCCATTCCTATATTTTTGTCAAGATTATCTACCATAACCTAACGATGAAGTTCATCGCCTACTTGTTTAATTTCATTTATATTTCGATTTATCAATTTGTGGTGAAAATGTAGGGGGATTGACCACCTATTTTTAAAATTTTATGATAATCGCATGGTTTACTATTAATTATTCTTGGCATTTATCATTAATAATATATTATTGCATCTTATATCCTTTCCTTGGCCAAAGAAACCAACATCTCTTGTTCTAAGTGTATTTTTATGTTCTTGGGTTGCTTTTCCTCACTTGAAATCTGCATTTTTTGCATATATTTAATATAAATCAGATCTAGAATTTGTGGAAAGTAGCAAGGTTGTCTTAATTTAAGCATGATATCAAGTGGTAACTCAATAATATATTTATTGATCAATATTCCTTAATCAATATGTATATTTGTTCATAAATCCTTTTTTATTCATACCCTTAATTTTATTTTTGAATCAAGAGTGAGAATATGCACTAAGCTCTTTGAACACATTAACATCGCTTTAGCTCAACCCTAGTAATACCAAAAAAATCTTTGAAATTTTCAATATAAGCATGAAGAATCCATTACTTGGTTGTTGTTTTGAGTCCCTATCCCGTGAATACATACATATTCATTTTTACATTTGTAGGATGTGGGATGTGGGATGTGGAATACCTATCCTTTGAATTCTCCCTCCCTACATTATTCACCTCTCCATAATACCCCAATACTTAGCTAATTCCAGTTCTTGTGAGATGCAGGATGTGGGATATCACTTTTCCTTTCCAAACCATTTTTACCCCACACTTTCACAACCATCATTTTACCTTCCATGACATCCAAAATGTACCTTTATCCTCTTCCATACTTAGTCATTTGTACATTTGCAGGTTGTTGTACATCATGTCCGTGAATTTACTATACCACCATTTTGCAACCCTACATCCTTCATTTTGAAATTATCCATCACATGCCACTCAGAATACACCATCTAGGCTTCTAATACTTGGTCTTTTAAGCTATCATTTTATATAAAACATCTCCTTTGAGGAGAATCAAAGGCTTATTCTTGTGCATCCTTCACATATTTGGGTTGATATCAACATTGAATATGGCATAGTTTTTAAATGAAGTTCATCCATATGCTATATCAATAGGGAAATTGTTATTTGTTAACCATGGTATTCAACCAGCAATTTCACAAAAAGTTGATGGTGATTTGTGATGTCCCCTCTAATTAATTTCACCCAACAACTACACCAGTTTTTCAATTATGATGCTGTGGAGTGCTTAACGTAGGGTAAGTGGGTTAGGAGGACCCCACTTAATTAAATTGGCTAAGGAGGGTCCCAACAGAGGAGAAAAGGGGAAATCAAAGTTGTAGTGGATTGTGGGTACCACCCCAAAAGAGGAATATGCACCACTTGAGCAAACACACACTTTTGGAGGGAGAAATACCAAGGTAGGGTCGATATCAAGGATAAGTAGTGAGAGATGCATCATTTTGGGGGCTTTTGAAGCTTTTCTAATCGAACCTAACTAGCATGCTTGAAGTGTTGAGCCAAGTATGTAAGTGTTGTTCAGGACACGAGATTCTCAGGCGATATTTTCACCCTACCTTCGGTGGACTTCGAGTGCTCGCTCAAGGAGGAATATCTACACCATTTGGGAGATGTTTCAGACTTGGCATTAGTGCATTTTGTGGGATTTACTTAGTATTCTAGGTGCAGGAAAGGAATATGCACTACCTGGGAGAGTGGGTTGTGGAGCATCACACTAGTTGAGTTTTTCGGGAGAGCCTTGGATCATTTTCTACTGGAGATTTGTAGTGTTGGGCAGGAAGATTCCTGTGGGTATTTTGTTGTTCCAGTGACACCATTTGAGTGACTGTATGGACCTGTGCAAAGGGACTTTTTGGGCCACACTTGGGAGATGGGGGGAGAGACATTTGGGTTGAAATGAGTTGGAGATTTGGTAGGACATCCAGAGAGGAGTTTTTCCAGCATTTGCCCTCATTTTGGAGGCACTGAAAAGGGGTATTTCCATGTGGGCCAAATTACCCACCAATTGGAGGTATGCATGGAAATTGATGGCAATTTCGGGTGTCAGAACTAGGCCAAACCCTTTTTGGGTTTTAGTGTGTTAGTTTAGAGGAGATTAGGGTTAATTACTCGAAGAAAAAAATAGGACTAGAGGAGGGCCAAATAGAAAATCTACATCAGGTAGCAGTGTAGTTTTCTAGGGCTAGTGCAGAGCTTAGAGGGGAATTGACTTCCCATCATCTATACCATTGTATTCTTCACCTGGGACTAGTTTAGCTTGCTTTTGGCAAGCTCAAGTGCACTTGCTACATACTTTTGTTGTACCCCAACTGAATTATAATAAAATGGCTCAGTTCTGGGTGAAGTTTTGTGTGTTTACTTATATGTGTAAAGAATTTGTATGCATGTGCTATTATGGTTGTTTATCACTGGTAATTTTCCTTTAAGAATATTATAGTGGTATCAGAGCTTATATTCTTGGCTCATCCTGTGGGAGAAACCTTCAGTTTATGACACAAGAGGACATCCAGAATATCACATACATGACGTAGAGGTAAAAAAGCAAGGAAATACTGCTATAGATTACCCCTGATCCATAAACCCTTGAGTTGGAGGTTGTGGGGCCAAATATGGGGGACAATCAAAATGACAAAGTGAGTAAAGAGGAGGAATTTGCCTAAAGCCTCTTAAAGGCTATCCATGAATTGTGTAATGGTATCGATGAGTTGAGGTAGCAGAACATCAGTAATAACAAGGGCAAGGTCATTCATGGAGACATCCATTTGGGTGAGGGTGAGGGTAACTCACACCACCAGGAAGCTAAAAGATAGAAAAGGTAGATCAACAACTTCAAAATCAGCCTCTTCGATGGCACAACCTCCTTTACATTACACAAATGAACAATTCTTGGATGATACAAATGACTAAACCTCATTTCTACATATAGGAGTCTATGGGGTCACAATATAATCAAATCCGACATAACAATAATAATATAACCGCACAACAATAATAATAGTGGGGTTCTATGGGGCACACTAATAACAATATGGGGACAATAGGGGCACAATAATAACAATAAGGGATATAATGACAATAGTAATATGCCAATCACTATTATTATAAGGACCTAACAAGTCCCTCTCCTTCAAAAATTGTTGTCCTCATTGCTTGAGTAGTTCTCGATGCTTCTGTATAAAATTCTCATCCTCCCATGTGGACTCTTCAGTGGGTAAATTCTTCCACTTAATGAGATACTCCGAAATTGATCGATTTCGTAGATGTTGAGTTCTTGTTTATGTGACTACTTCAGGTTCCAATATGATTTTTCCTTCCCCATCAAGTTCTGGTAATATTCTTTGAATCAGGAGCTTGTAACCTATAACCTTCTTTATACATGAAACATGGAAACTGGGTGCACTCGGGAAGCTGCAGGAAGCTCCAATTTGTATGCCATAGTACCAATCTTTTGCAACACCTTGTATGGACCATAATACTTTGGTGATAAATTATTATCCTTCTTAGCTTTCTTGAGGGGTATTTTTTAATATGGTTGTAGCCGTAGGAATACCCAGTCACCTACATCAAAACTTATTTCGCTGTGATGTTGATATGCTTGTTGTTTCATTCTATTATGTGCCAAAGTGAGGTTATCCTTTAAGAGTCAGAGAACTTGTTGTTGATGCTCGATGTTGTCTTCCACTGCTTGAACCTTAGAATTTTCTCTTAAATATGATGTGATGGATGGTGGATGATATCCATAAAGTGCCATAAATGGGGTCATTTTTGTTGTTGTATGGAAGGAAGTGTTATACCACCATTCAACCAAAGGCAACCATTTGACCCATTGTGTCTGTTTATCAAAGACAAAGCAATGAAGATATCCTTCCAAACATTTGTTTACTATCTCAGTTTGCCCATCAGATTTAGGATGATAAGATGAGCTATGAGCTAACTGAGTATCGAGACAAGAAAATAATTCTGTCTAATAATTTCCAATGAGAATGGGATCTCTGTCACTTACAATAATCTTTGGGTTTCCATGTAGCTTTTGAATTGTTTCCATAAATGCAATAGAAACTGTACTGAATTTAAATGGATGTGATAATGCACAAAAGTGTGCATACTTGGTAAGTCTGTCAACTACCACCATGATGACACTCTTTCCCTCAGACTTGGGTAAACCT
>APFE031273860.1:16383-103595 GCA_000404065.3 Pinus taeda | reverse complement strand
AATGTATCAGACGTACTCGAATCTTGTTGTAATTTTCGAATAAGTGCCCACACTTCTTCATCATTCTTCCATTCCTCCCTTGCTTCGTTTATCCAATCTGGTTGGATAATAGGAATGGTGCACAACAATGCTTCCACGTCCTCATCCATTCTTGAGAGTGCATCTGCCACCACATTTTGCTTCCCTTTTTTGTAGATGATTTTCAAAGTCATAACCCAACATCTTTGTGATCCACTTTTGTTGCTCTTCAGAGGATAATCTTTGTTCTAAAAATTATTTAAGGCTATCATGATCCGTTTTTACCTTGAAGTGTCTTCCCATTAGGTAGGGTCACCATTTCTTAAGTGCATGGAGTATTGCCAACATTTCCTTCTCATAATTAGCTTTGTGTAAAAACTTTCCCTTGATTGGACGACTTTCAAAAGCAATGGGTCTTTCATCTTGCATTAGAACAACACCAATTCCATTTCCTGAAGCATCACATTCCACAATAAAGGTTTTTGTGAAGTCTTGTTTAGCTAAGACCGGTGCTTGGCACATTGCCTCTTTAAGATGTTCAAAGGCCTTTGTTGCTTCCGGAGTCCATGAAAATGCATCTTTCTTCAATAATGTTGTTAGAGGTGCTGCTATTCTCCCATAATTCTTAACAAACTTGCGATAATACCTTGTCAACCCGAGAAATCCTCGTAGATGCTTTATGGATGTGGGGACTTTCCATTCCTTAATGGATTTAATTTTGCTAGGGTCTACCTTAACACCTTCATGAGATACAATATGACCCGAATATTCCACCTCTTGTACTCCAAAGAAACATTTGGAACTTTTTGCATATAATTGTTTCTCCTCCAATAGTTTGAGCACCATGTCAACATGTTGAACATGATACTTCCAAGACTTGTTGTAGATTATTATATCATCAAAAAATACTAACACAAATTTTCTAAGGAAGGGTTTGAAAGTGGAATTCATCAAACCTTGAAATTTAGAAGGTGCATGGGTAAGGCCAAAAGGCATGACCAAAAATTCATAATGACCCTCATGAGTTCTAAATGTTGTTTTCGGAATGTTTTTAGTCTTCATTCTAATTTGATGATATCCTGAACGAAAATCCAACTTGGTGGCGTAAATTGATCCATGCAATTCATCAATGACATGAATGGTAAATTTATCTTTAATAGTGATCTTGTTGAGCTCCCTATAATTAGACACATGCACCATGATCCATCCTTCTTGTGCACCAATACTATTAGAGCAGAGAAAGAACTTTGACTAGGTTGAATTATACCAGCCTCTAGCATTTATGCAACGATACGTTCAATTTCACTCTTTTGGGCATAGGCATATCTGTAAGGCCTGATGTTTGGAGGAACACTTCCTGGAATCAAATGAATAGCATGATCATGATCACAAATAGGTGGGAGGCATTTGGGAGTCTCAAATACCTTGGAGTGATTATCCAAGACTTTTTGCAGATCTGGAGAAACAGATGATTTCGATGTGGGAACCTCTAGCGAACATAATTGTGTAATTACACCTTGTTCTTCTTTCTTTAGAAGCTTTGTCATTCCATTAGAGTTGATTATCTTTCCCGGTTTCCCTGTTATACCCCTTGATTCAACTTCCTTTCCTTTCGAACAAAATTTCATGAAAAGTTCTTGAAAATTAAAAGCTATTGTACCCAAGGATTGTAGCCATTGGACTCCTAGTACAACATCATCACCACCCATTGTAATGGAAAGCATTGGGATATTCAATACATATTCTCCCATGGATAGCTTGATATTATGGCACTTTCCAGAGGAATTTATGGTTCCTCCACTTGCAACCATCACTTGACACTCTGGTGCTGGATATAGGAAGCAATTCAATTCCTTTGCTATCTTACAATAAATAAAATTATGGGTACTTCTTGAATCAATCAACACTATTACCTTTTTCTTCTTGACATGTCCTTATATCTTTATAGTTTGAGGAGTGGTAATTCTAGCCAATGCATTACAAGATATGGTTGGATTCATTGCTTCTTTATCTAGGGTTTTTTCCTGGAGTATATCCTCTTCTTTTGACATTTCTTGTTCCTTTTCTTCCTCCTCTTCACAATCTATGTAGAATAATTTCTTCTCAGCACACGTATGACCTTTAGTGTATTGCTATCACAACTATAACAAAGCCCTTTGCTCTTTTTTCTTCCAACTATTGTGGTGTCAACCTTATAGTTTGTGGAAGGCTAGGGGCAAAAACACTTCCATATTTATAGTTGTGAGTGGTAGGCTTCCTGGTTGCCATAATTTTGCTTTCCATTTTTCTTGCCAACTTGAATGTCTTCTCCAATGAATTAGGTTCCCAAAGGCAAACCTCATGTTGGATGTTATCCTTTAAATTCCCTATGAACACATCAATCATATGCTCCTCTAGAATATATTTTACCCTTATATTCAATTTTTGGAATTCTTCAATGTGCTCCATCATTGAACCCTTTTGTTTGAGATTTATCAATTGGATAAAAAAAGGTGTTTATTTTTGTATCCTCATAATGTGCTATCATTTCTTCTGTAAAAAATGCCCAAGTGACAATTTTCTTATGAGAGGAAAGCCATCGATACCATACAAACTTATTTGGTTCCAAATATAAAGTTTCAATGCGTACCTTTTTTGTGTTTTGCAAATTATGGAAATTGAAATATTGCTCCATCTGTAGTATCCATGTTACGGGATCCTTTCCATCAAACTTCCTCGTATCAATATTTGGAACGTGGTGGGTCTTCAATCTAACGTTGTCTATGAAATCACGATTAACATTTATTTTGTTCTCATAATGAGTTTCCTTTACTACCCTTTCACCATTAGTAAACATTTATTGTAGCAACATTGTCAACTTTGTCTTCAAATCTTCCATTTCTCCTTCCATCTTAGCTTCCACGTCATTCATCTTAGCTTCCACACATTACTTTAAACCATCCATCTTAGCTTCCATGCCTTTATTTAAACCATCCATATTATCGTACATGACATCCATATTAGCTTCCACACCTTTGTTTAAACCATTCATCTTAGCTTATGTTACTTTTTGTGAGAGTGAATTTTGTTGCACTTGGTCTCGTAATTTTGATCTATCATGTTGTATTTCTTCCTCTTCTTCATGAGTCATGCTAGAGCTTTCAGTTTTCTTACTAGGTGTTTCCATTTTATTTCTTTGGGGCATCAATTAATTGTAATCATGCTTCACTATGCCCTTTGAATTCCTTCAAATTAATTTTTCAAACCAAACTTATGCAAAATTTTAAAAACACTACACACAGTTTTTCACTTTGTAGGAGCTTGATATTGAATATGATGTATATATGAGATTTCAGATCTCCAAGGTCTTCATTTGAAAACTATGGTATCCCTCTGAGTCCTCTTTCCAACGCCACCAATCTGATCAAAATTGTATTCTCCAAGAAATATCTATGCCAAATCTCCTAAGATGGCATGATTATACACTTTTTCAGTAGATCTAACTTGTACAAAGTGCCACGTGTCACTATTTCAGCCTTCGAACCTGAAAATGATGCAAAGAAAATTACAGACCATCCTCTTTCTATAATTTCTTACGAAATTTCAATCGAATACTGAGAGAGAAAGTTATGACAATTTTCCCAAGGTCACATGTTTGGGATGTAATTCAGGAACCTGCAAAACCCTAACTTCCTTAGATCATATCTCCAAACTTATAGCGATACAAGATCTGAAATTCAGACCTGAGGAGCATTGATATTTCGTCTCAAATGGGTTTTTTTTTAGCTTTTGAAACGTCGCATAAAAATATTATAGCGAAAATTCCACAATGACCTTTTTGGAGCACCGAAACCCTAGAATCCAAACCTTTGATACCAAATGTTATGAACCTACTCACAGAAAGATAGAAAAGATAGATCAACGACTTCAAAATCAACCTCTTTGAGGGGGAAACCTCCTTTAAATTACACAAATGAACAATTATTAGATGATACAAATGACTAAACCTCATTTCTATATATAGGAGTCTAATAGGTCACAATATAATCAAAGCCGACATAAAAATAATAATATAAGGGCACAACAATTACAATAGTGGGCTTCTATGGGGCACACTAATGATAATATGGGGACATAGGGGCACAATAATAACAATAAGGGTTACAATAAAAATAGTAATGGAGGAATCACTAGTATTATAGGGACCTAACAAATTAACTTCCCATCATCTGGACCATTGTATTCTTCACCTGAGACTTGTTTAGCTTGCCTTTGGCAAGCTCAGGTGCACTCACTACATACTTTTGTTGTACCCCCACTGAATTATAATAAAACGTCTTAGCTTGGCTCAGTTTTGGATGAGTTTTGGGTGTTTACTTATATGTGTAAAAACTTTGTGTACATGTGCTATTATGGTTGTTTATCACAGATAATTTTCCATTAGGAATATTATAGCGGTATCAGAGCTCATAGTCTTGGCTCAGCCTGTGGGAGAAGCCCTTAGTTTATGAAACCAGAGGACATGTAGAATATCATGTACATGAGGTAGAGGTACAAAAGCAAGGAAATACAACTACAAATTACCCCTAATCCATAAACCCTTGAGTTGGAGATTGAGGGGCCAAATATGGGGGACAATCAAAATGACAAAGTGAATAAAGAGGAGGAATTTGCCTAAAGCCTCTTGAAGGCTATCCACGAATTGCATAAGGGTAATGATGAGTTGAGGCAGTAGAACATCAGTAATAACAAGGGCAAAGGCATTCATGGAGACATCTATTTGGGTGAGGGTGAGGGTACCTCGCACCACCAGGTAGCAAACCCACCCAACGCACCTTATGCCTCTAGCACACCACCGAGGTCGACCATCCCTACATTTTTAGCATCAGGTATTAGAGGGCCTCAATGGCAGGAGGAAATGCCCATGGGAGACTATTTTGTTGAGTACTAGTCCTATGGGGTTGATTTCAGAGAGGCCATTACCTTTGAAGACTTCTGCCAACTTAAGGGAAACAATAGGAGCAAGGGGCAGAGTGGAGGAGGGTACATGCATGGAACTGCTTTATAGCACACAGTGGGAAGGTTATTCCTTCCAACTTTAGATGGCTCGCCTAAGAGCTTATCCAGGGCATGGGTTGAGAAGTTGGATGTTTATTACCAGCTCAACCTGATGACAGAGGTGGAGGCAATCAATATTTCCACTCTAAACTTGGAGAGAGGGGCCTGTGATTGGTGGTTCCATGGGTTGACCACTATGGGGCATGCAGGAGTCATAGCCTATGAGGATTTCACATGGAGGGTGTTTGAAATTTTTGAGAGGAGAGACCAAGAGGAGCAATTTGGAGATATTATGTGGCTTAAGCGGACCAATAGTGCAGAGGCATATATCTCTGAGTTTCTAAGGATATCTGTGATGGTGTCAGATTTATCGTAGGCCAGGTGGGTCTTTATGTTTTTGGAGGGGTTAAAACAAAGCCATTAAGGGGCTTGGTGAGGTCCAAAAAGCCCACCACTTTGTATGATATAGTAGGTAGAGCCCGGGATTTGCAAGATGCTCTTCCCATGACCAAAGCACAAATACCCACCAAACAGGTATTCCAACAGAGGGGAACATACACTAGACCCCACCATAGCGAGATATTAAGGGGCGTGAGTAGTTGGATGATAAGGACATGAGGGAACTTTGTAGGAGGAATTTGCGCTTCACTTTCCAGGAGCCATGGGCACCAGGGAACCGGTGTATCGAGGGCAAGGTACACTTCATAGATTTATTTTCTGATAGTGAGTCGAAGGATGATGTGTTGATTTGGGCTAGCATCGGATATGCTATAACCACGAAATTTGGTGGAGAGGTTGGGGCACTTGAGATCTCCAATACCCAGAATGGGTTTGCACAAATTATAAACAGTTCAAGAGATATTAAAATAATTAATATTTTTAATGGAGTCCCTAAGTCTAAACTTAGGAAAAATAAAATATTAATGTGTATTAATATGAAACTGTGTTAGAATGGTCCAAAAGAAATGGATCAAGCCAAATCTAATATTAGCCATTGATTAGGGACTTAGTCTCGGCCGTTGATATGTCAATAGGAAAAGTATAAGAGGAGGCTTGAGGGTCACTTAGAGAACACACCAGAGTGATCAGTGATTCTATTCTCTAGAGCAGGGTTTGCTAAGAGAGATAGAGTTAGTGATCGGGAGTTGCAACTACGGGGCATTGAGTATAGAGAGACAGAGATGTAGAGATACTATTGGGAGAGCAGCACAGTAGGCGAGGAGAGTGACGCAGAGCCAGCCAAGGCTCATGCAGGGCCTTGCAGAGGCAGCCGAGAGTTGCGCAGAGCCTCAGAGAGGCCAATGTTGTTGACGCAGAGGGCCAGAGGGCTGATGCAGGGGTTTCTAGGGAAAATTGGTGCTGAGGAACTATCGGAAGGATTATCCAGGGTTTCAGGTAGGATATTTGTCTCAAACTGAGAGGTATTACTACTAAGGAAATTCTCTGTTGGGTAGGCCAGTTTCAGCACCCAGATTGTACTCTGATATTGCTTAATAAGAAAACCCTCAGATAGCTACACTGGTTTTCCCACATTGGGTTTTTCCAGGGACATTGGTCCAAGAATAATGGTGTCATATGGTGTGATTGTTTATGTTTCCTTTAGTTGTTGATCTGTGATATGTTGAGCATGCACTAGTGTTTATCTTCAGTATTACATTGTAAATAACTTGTTAAATAAAATAACAAGTAGGTAGGAATAAATCAGATAAAGTGCATGGAGGGTTTCTAACTAAGTGAACTTAGAAACTTCAACATGGTATCAGAGCGTGATTGCAGATCACAGGAGGACTAAAGACATCAGTCAAGCGGAGCAATAGCAGCAGAAAACAATTGTCCCGAGGTGACAAAAGTTGTGTCTAGCAAAGAAGCAATAAGGAAGGGTGACGCAGTGCCTGCGTCATCAAGGGTGAGTCGGGAAGAGGCATCGCAGAGGCTAAGGAAGGCAAAGGGAGCCTCACACAGAGCCACGCAAAAGCTGGGAAGGTTGACGCAATTGGCTGAGGAGGTCGGTTTACTAGTGTCGGGATTGCGCAGAGCCTAGGAGCTCTCACCTCAGGTTCCTAGGGTTTAGAAGGTTGTGGGAATATTGCAAAGTGAAGCTGGTGAGGTATTGTAGTCATAAAAGTACCTGCAAATCAAGGCCAAGTGGACGGAGTTGCTACCGAGGGTTTCTAGCCTAGGAACACGGATCAGTGGTGTGGTTGCACAAGACGATCAGAGTAAGGGGCATCTCGACAGAGGCAGAAGGATTTCCAAGAGGGAAATCAGGACTCAGAGGGAGTCCAAAAAAAACTTCCAGATGGGAAGTAGAGACTCGGAGGAGTCGAACAGAGAACTTCCGGGAGGGAAGTAGAAGAGCATCATGGCATTACACGGAGTAAGAGACCAGGATAGACTGGACAGAGCATCAAACTTCGTAGTCTGGAAGGACAAAATCTTATCTATACTTGACAGAAATCGTGTCAAGAACTTCGCCTTGAAGGTAATAGCTATCCCAATCAACCCCAATGATAACGACAAGTACGAGGAGGCAACGGTGAGGGCCAAGGGCATCATCCTTGACGAGGTCAAGGATTATGTAGTACCACACATTGTCAAGAAGGAAACAGCATATGAGATGTGGGAGGCTCTCAAGAAATTGTACGAGCATACTTCTATGCAGAGAAGAATGCTACTTGAGAATCAGTTGAGATCATATCAGATGAAGAAGGGAGAACCGATTGACACCTTCCTCGGAGGACTGAATGAGATCCGAGATCAGTTGACTGCTATAGAAGCCATGTCAAATCAAGAGTTGATGGTGAGGATAGCCAGAATGTTGTCTCAAAAGACTAGGAGGTATTTGTCCAAAGTATACTGGGCAGAAGGACTCTCCCACCTTGGGATGAGATGTGGGAAGCTCTTCGCCAGGAAGAGATCAAACGACAGTCAAAGATCGGTAGCAATAGCAAGGGGATCAAAGTCAAACAGGAGGAGGAAGATTTTTCCCTAGCATCTGAGGGAAAGCAGCAAAAGCAGAAGAAGCAAGATCTCTCCAAGATAAAGTGCTTCCACTGTGGGGAGTTAGGTCATTATGTGACCCAGTATCCAAGGAATAAGAGTAAGGGAGAGTCTTCTGAGACTAAGGTAGCGCCAACACGGGCAATGAAGGAAGTGTTGACAGACGATGATTGTGCCATGAGTACACACGCACCACCTGAGCGGAAGTGGGGAGACATCAAGTTGTAGTCAGGCGGACTACAGGCGATGAGGGGTAGGATCCTCGAGGTACCCAACCTCTTGGATTAGACCTTGCTACGGGAGCCCCGAAGAGGAGTAGCAAGACTGGCTGAGTCGGATAGAGATGGATGTGGATGAAGCGGTAGAGAGAGCTACAGTGCAGGAGTCTCGAGACAACGCTAGGCTAGCAGGTTGTAGCAGTGCAAGAGGCACAGGGGTGTTGCACCAATGCAGGATGGCACAGAGAGGTGTGCAACAGTACGATATGCAGGGAGTTGTTGCAGTAACAAAGAGGTCAGAGAGGGAGCACTTGTCAGCTGCAGAGGGAGCTTCAGCATTAGGAGGGTCTCTTGCCCAATAGGGATGTCAGAGTTGAGAGATTAGTTACTTACTTCTCAGTAACTGATTTGTAGTGCAGCAATGGGCAGCATGATGCAACATGATGAGAGGAGGTGCAGTGCGGATGCAGTAATGGGAGAAAGGACCAGCAGCAGCACGGATGCATAGGGAGTTGTCGTACATATGCAGCAGTGGAAGTGGCAAAACCATGGGTAGTAGAACAAGATGCAACAGTGTAGAGGATGGTGGGCAGCAGGCCTAGCATCAGCACAGGGACTGATGACGAATGATCAGAGTAATACTCGGTGAGGAGTATTGTTAGAGCACAATTCTCACTAAGAGGGAGTGTTGATTTGGGGTAGCATCGGATGTGATCTAACCACGAAATTTGGCGGAGAGGTTGAGGCACATGAGATATCCAATACCCAGAAAGGGTATGGGCAGATTCTAAATAGTTTAGGAGATATTAAAATAATTAATATTTTTAATGGAGTCCCTAAGTCTAAACTTAGGGAACATAAATTATTAATGTGTATTAATATGAAACTATGTTAGAATGGTCCAAAATACATGGATCGAGCCAAATCTAATCTTAGTCGTTGATTAGGGACTTAATCTCAGCCCTTGATATGTCAATAGGAAAAGTATAAGAGGAGGCTTGAGGGTCACTTGGAGAACACACCACAGTGATCAGTCATTCTATTAGTGATCAGGAGTTGCAGCTGAGGGGCATTGAGTACATAGAGATAGAGACGCAGAGATAGTGTCGGGAGAGCAGCGCAGTAGCCAGGGAGAGTGACACAAAGCCAGCCAGCACTCACGCAGGGCCACGCAAAGGCAGTCGAGAGTTGTGCAGAGCCTCAGAGAGGCCATCGTTGCTGACGCAGGGGTTTATGGGGTAGATTGGTGCTGAGGAACTGCCGGAATAATTATCTGGGGTTTCAGCCAAGAGATTTGTCTCAAACTGAGAGGTATTACTGGCAAGGAAATTCTCTGTTGGGTAGGCTAGTTTCGGCACCCAAATTGTACTCTGATATTGCTTAATAAGAAAACCCTTAGATAGTTGCACCGGTTTTCCCACATTTGTTTTTGCCGGCGACATTGGTCCAAAAATAATGGTGTCATATTGTGTGATTGTTTCTGTTTCATTTAGTTGTTGATCTGTAATATGTTGAGCATGCACTAATGTTTATCTTCAGTATTTACATTGTAAATAACTTGTTAAGTAAAATAATAAGTAGGTAGGAATAAATCAAATAAAGTGCATGGAGAGTTTTTAACTAAGTGAACTTAGAAACTTCAACATGATGCAAAGAAGGAGGTAGGCATTGGTGATTATGATCCATAGGTGAAAAAAGGAGGAGGTGGAGGACCACCACCCCCACCAAGAGGAGCACCCTTCTTTTCTACAGTAGGGGTTATCGCTTCACTTCGAGGAGTGTTGAAGTACCTTACTTTGAGGATCAGGGGCACAGTGAAATGGTAGCGTGTTTCGGTGCTAGTAGATAGTGGGGCCGCCCACAATTTCTTATATTCCCAAATGGTGGAGAGGAGGGGCATATGCAAAAATTCCTTTGAGGGATTATTAGTCTTGGTGACGGGAGACCATACCATATAGTGTACTAGACATGTTCTCAAGATGACAATGGTGATGGGGAACTATTCTATGATGGACCATTTCTTTGTGGTTGATTTTCCAAACACCAATGTGGTGCTTAGTGTGAAGTGGTTGTATTCTCTTGGACACATTACCACTTACTGGCAGAAATTGGAGATGGAGTTCGCGGGACCCAATGCGAAGATGGTTTTGTTGAGAGGCGTGCACTCATACCCCCCATAGACAATATCAGTACATAGGATGGAAGCAGACCTGAGGCATGGGGATATAAAATGGGTCGTGGATCTCAGGATATCTGATCCATGGGGCAAGCCCCAACCACCACACCTAGACATCCAAGCTATTCTAGATAGGTACCCAATGGTGTTTGGAGGCATTCCTCTAGGACGGCAACCTGATAGGGGGTTTGAGCACATTATTAAGTTATATCCATGGGTGCAAGCAATTATTACAACCCCATACATATATTCCAAGGCCTATTAGAATAAGATTGAGTGTTTTATCCATGCATTGTTGAAATTGGGGCACATTAGGCCCAACTCTAGTCCCATCGCTTAATCGGTTTCCTTGGTGAAGAAGAATGATGACACACTAAGGATGTGCATCGACTATAGATCCCTTAATAAGAAGACATTGAAGAAATGATACCTCATCTCCTCCATAGATGAGCTTATGGATGAGCTTAGAGGATCCAAGTACTTCTCTAAAATAGATTTGTGTTCGGGGTAACATCAGATTTAGGTGAGGGATCAGGATATCCCCAAGGTAGTGTTCAGATGTCACTATGGTCATTTTGAGTTCTTGGTTATGCCCTTTGGGCTAACAAACACTCTTGCTATCTTTCAATCTTGCATGAACCACGTGTTCTACAAGAAACTAGGCAGATTTGTATTAGTGTTCTTTAATGATATATTGATCTACAGCGAGACGTGGGCGGAGTACCTGCAACATCTCAAGGAGGTGCTTCATATTTTAGAGGGACAACATTTCTATGTGAAGCTATCCAAGCGTGAGTTTGCACTGTCCAGGATACTCTACTTGGGGCATATCGTTGGAAATGATGGAGTGTGGGTGGATGAGAAGAAAATTAGAGTTATTCGGGATTGGTCAGTTCCCCGGAACGTGACCGAGTTAAGGGGATTTGTGGGAATTTGCACATATTATAGGAAGTTCGTAAAGGGCTTCTCACAACTAGTGGAACACCTCATAAATATGACCAAGAAGGGGGCATTCACATGGTCTAACAAGGCACAGGCAACATTCAAGCACCTCAAGGAGGTGATGAGAATTCATTTAGTGTTAGCTATACTCGATTTTACACAGTCATTCACCTTGGAGTGTGATCCATCAAGTGAGGGCATTGGCATTGTACTGTCACAGCGAGGCCACCCTATAGCTTTTGAGAGTCGGAAGCTCCTTAGTCATGAGAGGATGTACGCAATCTATGACAAGGAGATGTCGGCCATCATGCATGCATTGGTCAAGTTTCGACAATACTTGGTGGGTAACAGGTTCAGAGTGAAGAATGATCATAACATTCTTCGTCACTTTTTAGGGAAGAAGGGCCTCAATGATAGATAGCAGAAGTGGGTCAGCAGAATTCAAGCCTATGATTTTGAGATAGAGTATGTCAAGGGAAAGCATAATGTGGTAGAATATGCCTTATCCAAGAGACCCACAAAACTTTTACTCATGAGCATCTACCATGATTAGAAAGCACAGTTGTTGGTGGAGTACTCCAAGGATCAGCAAGTGTGTGAGATCTTGGAGAGTAACCATGGGGATGAGCACTACCGTGCAATGGAAAATGTCATTTACTACAAGGGGCGCATTTATTTGGTTTCTGGTTCATAGTTTAGGGAGAGGATTCTCCATGCAGTGCATGATTCATCATTATCAAGATGCCATGGGTTCTTGAAGACTTACAAGATATTCAGGCAGCGCTTCACTTGGAAGGGCCTCAAGGGTGATGTGTTGAGACATGTGCAAGAGTGTGAGGCCTGCAAAGGAAACAAGGAAGAATTGACCCATCCTACGGGGCTACTACAACCACTCCCCATTCCGTAGGGTCATGGGATAACATATTGTTGGATTTCATCACAGGACCTCCCATGGTGTAGAGTTGTCATTACATATACGTAGTGGTGGAAAATTTGATGAAGTATGCCCATTTCTTTGTTATCCCCACTAGGTACTCTGCTTCACAAGTTGGGGAGCTATTCTTTATAGAGATCTTCTGGTTGCATGGTCTTCCCAAGACCATAGTCAATGATAGGGATGTCGGCTTCATGGGAGAATTTTGGCAGGATCTCTTTAGACTAGTGGGCACTGAGCTCACTCCCATCACGAGCTACAACCGTCATATGGATGGACAAACCGAGCTAGTCAACAAGTGGCTAGAGCGATATTTGTGGAACTACGTGACAAGGAAACAATGAGCGTCAATGAAGTGGTTACATCTGGGGGAGTATTGCTACAATACTACCTACCATATCTGCATTGGTATGTCCTCTTTCCATGCTTTGTATGGGTATGATGCTTTATCTTTTGCTGACATTATTTTTGGAGACAACAAGGCCCCCAGGGCCAAGGATTGGATCCAGGAGAGTCAAGACATCCTCAAGGCTCTCAAGGACAACCTACAAACTTCCCAAAATCAGCAAATATATATATATATATATAGGCAAAGGGTCGAGAGGCAATTTGAGGTGGGAGACATAGTATTTTTTCCACTCCAACCATACAAGCAATCCACACTAAAGCAAAAGGTGATTGAGAAGTTACATCCTGATTTGTATGGGCCCTACAGGGTGATCAGGAGGATTGGAGAGGTGGAATATGAGTTGGAGCTTCCGCTTGGAAGAAAGATGCACATTGTCTTTCATGTTTCATGCCTCAAGAAGGTATTGGGACAACATGTGACAACAACCAGAGAGCTACCCCCACTAGATGATGAGGGTCACTTGGTTCTTGAACCTGAGGCTATATTGGAGACCAGGGAAAGGAAATTGTGGAGCACGACTATCACAAAGTATTTGGTGCAATGGAGGAATTTACTAGATGAGGATGCCACATGGGAGGGGGAGCATATTCTGCAGCACCCCACATTACAGTTTCTTGGGGACAAGCAACATTTGGTATGGGAGGACTATGATGTCCCCTCTAACTAATTTCACCTGGTGGCTACACTAATTTTGCAATTTTGGCTAAGTCATGGAAATTTTGATGTTTTGGAGTGCTTAACTTAGGGGAAGTGGGTTAGGAGGACCCCACCTAATTAAATTGTCTAAGGAGGGTCCCAACAGAGGAGAAAAAGGGAAATTAGAGTCATAGTGGATGGTGGGGACCACCCTAAAAGAGGAATACACACCCCTTGAGAAAACTCGCACTTTTGGAGGGAGAAAGACCAAGGTGGGGTTGATGCATGAGGCCCACATAGAGAAGTGGAAGCTTAAGGATAAGTAGTGAAAGGTGCATCATTTTGGTGGCTTTTGAACCTTTGCTAATCGAACCTAACTAGAACACTTGAGATGTTCATCCAAGTCTACAATTGTTGTTCAGCACACGAGATTCTCAAGCAAGATTCTCTCCCTACCTTTGGTGGACTTTGAGTGTCAAACCAAGGAGGAATATCTACACCATTTGGGATTTGTTCCGAACATGGCATCAGTGCATTTCATGGGATTTACTCAACAATTTGGGCACAGGAAACGAATATGCACAACCTGTGATAATGGGTTGTGGAGCAACACCACTTCTAAGTTTTTCGTGAGCACCTTGGACCATTCTCCACTGGATATTTATAGTGTTGGGAAGGCACATTCCTGTAGGGATTTTTCTATAGCAGTGACACCATTTGAGGGATTGTGTGGGCCTACACATAGGGAGTTTCTGGGCCACATGTGGGAGCTAGGGGGGGAGATACATTTGGGCTTAACTGAGCTAGATATTTGGTAGGACATCTGGAGAGGCATCTTTCCAATGTTTACCCTCATTTTGGAGGCACTGAACAGGGGTATTTCTAGGTGGTCTGAGTTACCCAACAGTTTGAGGTATGCATGGAAATTGGGGGTAATTTCGGGGGTCAAAACTAGGCCAAACCCTTTCTAGGTTTTGGTGGGTTATTTGAGAGGACACCCGAGTTGATTTCTTGAAATTTTATGAGCACTAGCGGAAGGCCAAAAAGCATATCTACATCAGCTAGCAGTGTAGTTTTCCAGGGCTAATGCAGAGCTTAGAGGGGAATTGACTTCCCATCATCTGGGTCATTGTCTTCTTAATTTGGGACTTGTTTAGCTTGCCTTTGGCAAGCCCAAGTGCACTCACTCCATACTTTTGTTCTACCCCCATTGAATTATAATAAAATAACTTAGCTTGGTCCATTTTTTGGATGAATTTCTGCATGTTTACTTATATGTGTAAAAAATTTGCGTGCATGTGTTATTATGGTTGTTTATCATTGTTACTTTTCCCTTTAGGAATATTACATTTAGTATAACATTCAATAATAAGGGCCTCATTAAATGGCAAATTAAAGTACTTGATATTGATTGTATTAAGGCTTGTAAAATAAATTATGGGAAATAGAAGAGAACCCTTTTGTGGAGATACTATCAACACATTTGAATGATAAGACCATGAACTCCAGTGATTTGTGGCATATCAACGGTACTCGGGATTGACACCAAAGGAGAAGAGTTTTAACAACATTTGGTTTCCAAAATAGTAAGAGTGTGTTATATGTGTGAAGTCTTTGGCTCCATAGAAGTATTTTCCAATGTGTCTCCAAATTTGACACAAAGCAAAGGCCAGTACACCTTGAATTTGCCTCAAGTTTTGTTCCCCTCACTCAAGTATTTTCAGAAAGATGTTCTGACTCCCAACTCTGCATATAGTTTTGAATCCCTCTAAAGCATATGCTTTTATAGCTCAAGGGGGAGGAGATAATCTATTAAGTAAGTTTCTCAAAAAGCTACCTATTGCTTCAGCAAGATATGGTCTAGTTGAGATAGGCTCACTAGCAAACCCATACAAAGAGTTTGCATTATTATTTGTAACAATTATTTTTCAAGAATCCGCAATGTGTCCTAAGATACATCCTCTATATTCTTCACTATTTGATGCATGGAGAATTTATTTGTGATGGGGCTCCTTTTATCTTAAATGAAATTTCCAACTAGCTAGGAATTTTTTTTAAATTGAAAAGGTTCTTTATGACCTCTTATTTATTCTATGATTTAGTTTATTGTAATATATTTATGGATTTTCTCCAAGCACAAAATGTATACTTTGACGAAGACCTTATTCAGTTACAGTAACCAATATTGTGGAAGCATAAGGATCCATTTCATTTTTACCGAGTTCAAGACTCTTTTCTCACATAATTTAGGAAGTTGATTACTAGTCCCATAACAAACAAATTTTATTATTAGGAAGCTCAGTCCTTTATCCTTGAGAAAGGTGTCTTTCACTATCAAGATAAATTATGATATATCAGGTTATTTGGGTTCGAGGGGAAACTTATATTTCTCCCCTATTTTGTATGTGATGAGTTCTTCATAACAAAATTTTGTCGGCACTACAAGTTTTGGGCCCATTTCTTTAAGTTTTAGGATATTTATCACAACTTCTATTGAGATTTGATATTTTACTATCAAAATTGTAAACCATTTAGATGAAATCACCTCTTAGTTTGATTCATTATAATGAGGCAAGTCACCCATAAAGTACTTTCTTTGCCCATATGTTTACTATTGGGTATGGTTCATTTATTTACATGTCCCGACAATTGGATGAGGGAGAGGGATATAATTAGAATCTACAAGGGGAATATGTTGAATTTCAAAACCAACCCCTCCATGATGATGTCAATACTCTAGTCAATACCAATTAACAACATTTAAAACAAGAGTACAATCCACAACCAGTGTTGACATTGGTTTTCTTCATTATTCTCAAAGAAGCTCTTCTATTTATCAGAGCCATACAAATAAACACCAATGAAATGAGGAGAGTTGTGGCAGAGAGTGTTGGTCATGGAGGTGATGGAGGTAAGGAAGGTCCTTCATGAAAGCAACCTAAAATTTCACCCATTGGTTCTACCAGTTCCAAATGAAAAAGAAATGTGATTGAAAAGGGTGTTCAAGATGTCCAAGAGGAAGAAATAAACTCTAAGAATATGGAGATTGATACTATGACGATAATGCCTTCTAAGGAATTGGCATGTCGAGGCCCTATGGTTTTGAAATAGGAGCCAATATCATTACATCATGTTGAGTATGACGAAGAGTATAAAAAATTGCAAACCGGGAAAATTAATTTGAACAATAAGAAGGTCATTGAAAAATGGAAAATAGACATCATGGAGATTAAAGCATCAAGAGTTTTAGAATTTCATCAAAACACTAAAGATGTTCTTCATACTCAACTAACAAAATACTTTACTTGGTTCTTGAATCGTAGGAGTTGGTCGAAAACTCGCTCAATATTTCTACCAAAATTTCATCCTTTAAAGAATTTATAGAAAAAGATATAAAAAAGATGAGCATTTTTATAAGGAAGTTGTAAGTCCTTTCATTATCAAATTTTATGATATGAATTATATTTAGAGGAAGGTAAAATATTTCCATCCAAGGCATTAAGCAAGCAAACAATTAAAATGTTAGTTGGGAATGATTAATTCACTTGGACAAATTATTTATGATTCTGGCGTTGTTGCGAGAAAAAGGATTGAAGCATTTTTCAAATCAATTGATGTGGCACAAGATTTGGGTGGATAATTAATGCCATGTTGACTAAAAATTAGATAAAAGAACAGTTGGATGCACTTTGGATTTTTTAGGATGATTATTTTGAAACTATCATTGAATTTTCCTAAGAGGAAATCAAAAAATTGTAAATCAACTGTAAATCACTTTGGAGACTGAGGGTCAAGGATTTTGTTCAATTTGAAATTCTAAAAGGATCCTAAGGGTGAGGATCAAGACACATTCATTTGGATAGATTCCAGCAGACCTGTGAGAGCTAATTTCGGGTTTGAAAAACTAAAGACGCAAAAAAGAACAGTGGAATTTACTAGAGTGCGGAGGCAGTGATCAACCACGTGTAGGAGGCCGAGTAAGGTGTTTTGGAACTTGTAGGAGATTGTTGCGGTTGGAAATTTTATAAATATTTCCAAGTTTATTTCTAATGTAATTTATATATTTTTGAGTGCCAATTTCCATGGTAAGGGAGCCCTAATTTTCCATAGAGGAATTTAGTGAAGGAATATTTGATTGCAGCAATTTCAATGTATTTTTTTTTATTGATTTTCTACAAAATTCCATTGCTAACTTGTGAGTTAAAAGTACCATAATATCTATATATTATAGTGTCAAATTTTATTTTACAACATAAAATTTATTTGTTGAGTTAAAATAATTTCTAGCTAAAATAGTTGTAGGAAACTTAAATCTAAACCTGGTACTGAGAAATTAACATGGTATCAGGGCATTAGAAACTCTAAAGAAGAGAAGATCATGGGCACAAGGGTTATAACATCAGAGTTTATTCAGCAAATTTTTATTTTCAGCCAGTGTTTTGTGGCTAAAAGTTTGATCTGGAGAAAATGACCTCGAGTAGGTTGAGATTTGAAGACCAATTACAACAAGCATCTAATTTCAGTCTATGGGAGTGTTGAAATTTTGTTAGATGATAGAATCTCTTATAATGGTAATTACTTGTGACTGATATGTGTTATGTATTAGTTTTTGTTTGTTTATTTATGTCATCAAGCAATTACACAACAGTAAAGCATACAAAACATAATACACAAAAGACAAGAGACACAAATTAGGCTCCAAGGCAAGGAAAAACCCCACAATGGGGCAAATCCAAAAATCCTTCTCTTATAGAATCAGACCAAAATGAGTTATCCATACCAAGACCAGAATCAGACCAAAATGAGTTATCCATACCAAGACCAGGACCCAAAACTACCACCAAAATGTAAAGTCCAACCCTCCTCCAAGTCACCTCCAAAGTCAAAGTCAAACATTGTCAACACCTGAAATTCTGGGCCTACAATAAGCTCCAAAATTCAGCCTTCTTTTCACTGAAATTCCTCCACATGTGAGAGCTTCCTTTTCTCCTTCTACTTTGTCATTTTCTCCATTAGTTAGGTGCAAAAGATATGTGTGATGATGATGAGTGAATGTGCTCCAAAGTGATCGAACTATCCTCTATATATATCTGTCCAGGAGGTCGAATAGGTGGCTCTTGGAAGCTCTGACTCAATAAATATTATTTTCTTTTCTTTACAAAAAGTCCAAATGGGACTTGAATCAAATACATTTTCTTTATCTTTTTGACTCAATTAACCCTAAAAGCATGAAGAACATGCTCTGACTAAAATAAAATAATAATAAATATATCAATAGTACATTTGGATTATATTATGAAGACCAACTCTAGTTACATTTCCAACGCTCCCTCTTAACTAGGGAGGTATTCATAATGGCACAACAAGATACTCTCAAGTTGAAGTATTCTCATTAGAAAGGATTTCGGATTGATAAGCATCAACATAACCAGCATTGTCAAAAATAGCAAGGTCTATCTCTCCGCGAGATCATAGCACAATGCTAGGAGGCATAAATTTGGACACCACTGCCTCTCTAAGCACATACCCCATCCATATGTTCACCAGGTGTGTCCTCACTCCTCATAGGACTATTCCTATCTTGGACACACGTCTCTCGAGAAGAGCTAAGGATCCATATCCTTTGTTGATCCGAGGCTGAAGCGTTGGTCGCAAACTGAAGCAAGGACCTGAGAATCGTATCCCCAAGTAAGTATACATGTTGGTGATCTCAACCTCCTCCCTTTTGAATAGGAAGTGAAGGTCTGAATTTTTCTTCACCCCATTGAGTAACATAACCTTGGTTTTACCCATGTTGGCCGTCAACTATCGAAGATCACAAAACAGAGTTAAGGCATCCAACTACCTTTGTAATCCTTCTAGGGATGAGGAGAGGAGGACCATGTCATCAACAAAAAGTAGAACAGATATCAGAACCTAGGGAAGAAGGAAGCCATTTGTGTTCTAGATATGATCGGGTAGAAATGCCTCCAACTCATCATATAGATCCTAAACAAGGTAGGGGACAATGGAAACCCCTGTTTAACCCGACTAAAAATAGGTGTATTTAGTGGAAGCAGAATCAAGCAAGGAGAAGTGGGTCTCTGATGGGAGCATCTTGCTTAGGGTAGAGGAGACCCTTCGTCAAATCGACAGGTGGTTTGGGGTGGACCCCGAGGGGAAGGATGGGGTGGAAGGGGAGGGTCAAATCAGAGAGAGAAGGAAAGAAATGCATGATCATCAAGGGGGATGGGGGAGACCAAGAGATGGTGAATAAAAGGGAGCAAGTTTTGGCTAGTGAGAACATAGTCAACTGTACTCGCACCCCCACCATATGGCTGGCATGTGAAAAAGCAGGAGTTTGGGAAACATGGGAGACCATTTAAATCAACAACTCTTGTGATTCCCCCAATTGCAATAGATGCTTATCATAAACTGTAGTGGGCCCCAAAGCATCATCTGACATCCAGTGAAGCCCTATTGAATCTATCCCCTAGGCACAAAACACATCCTCTGATTGATCATGGAGAGGGATCTAGAGATCTCTAGTACAAGCATTGAAGTTACCTAGGAGGATGAATTTCCTATCAGTAGAGTACTAGGTGATTCCTGTGTACAAGTCTATAAAGGGGTCCCCATTTGAGCCATTATGGATGGAAAATGGTGAAGAAGTTGGCGAAAACTAACAGGTTGCAATGTAGATGTCCCTCAGAGGAGAGATTTTGACGTTAATATGAATCCACATAAACCTAACAAACTCATCTTCAGCTACTAAAGGTACCTAGTTCCGGAGTGAGTTACTAGTCAAACAAGCAACTCCACCTGCAATATCTGGGAGAGGTCAAACAGGGCTCACATGAGTCTCAGTTTCAAAGAGTATGTCCGTTGATTCGAGAGTGTCATAGAAGAGTCTCAGCGATGACCAAAAAGATCCATTGTCATTCTAAGAGCGGATAGAAATGCATGTACCATGTCATGTCCCCAATCGGATGGCCCTTCATTTGGAACCTCCAGTTTAAGGTTCCCATCCAAGTGGAAAGGAGTGTCGAATGATTTCCCGGAGATTCTTGATAACTGCCTATTTCCCTGCCTGCCATGCTGCCATAACCTATTCTCTGGATTGTTTAAGTTCCACAACCTGTGCTTGAGTGAGGTCCTCATCCAAGAAAATCATGCTAGGAAGAGAAAACAACTTTCGCTTAGACCTGAGGGTGTGGAGTTGATTGGATGCAGTCTGGAACTTGAGGAAGAGAGTGGAGTTGTAGCCCAACCAGGCTCTGTCTAAACCTATATCGGGAAGGCTAAGGGTTTTGTGAAGGAACCTAGCCCCCACTTCCATAGGATTTAGAGAGGGGTGAGGTAAGGGGAGATCTCTTACCTTGAGATTCAATTCTCTTGTTAGTCTAGTTTGTTCTTCCACAAGTTTTGCTTACACCACCTCCTCAATTGTTGTAAGAGAGGTAGGAGTTTTATCCTTTGCCCGAACCACCTGTGCCCAAGAATTGATGTGTGTCTCAATTTCTTGTTTGAAGGTGGTTTGTTGGGATCGAATTTCTTCCTACTTGCTTTTAAGGTCGAGAATTTATGCATGCAACGTATCATTTGGAGGATGGAAAATTTCCTGCTCTTTGCTTTCATGTAATATCTTATTAAGGGATAAATTATACCTTTCCACCTCCAAAAATATGGCAAAGAGGGTGTATATTTCTTAACGACGCTCGTTGTTTTTCAATTTCATGAAATTTCATTTTCCTTAGCATTTGTTTTACCTGGGCTGTCCAAAATTAGAAATTCGACTCCATGGAATTTTCATGGACCTCAGTTTCAAGTTGTACCCCTTAACCCTCAGCCACTACTACTGCGGGCTCAAGCGAAACTGGGGACACTAGCATCCATGTGTAAGTCCATCAAAGGTCCTCGAAAAACACTGCACAGACATGAATTGTTACTTCAGTTTTTATTTAGTTGATTCTTGGTATTTGTCAAATACTTAGTGTGCATCCCAAAAACATGTTGCAACTCTCTTCCTTTCCTGTCTACACCATTGTCGTTCTTCTTCTTCTCCTCCCTCTTTATCTGCACTTCTGCAGAGCAATTCGTGTTACTTGTAATGTCCCTTAAGAATAAATAATAAATAATAAATAATTATTATATTATTAAATAAAATAAAAAATAAAAATAGTAATAGTAAATAAATTAATGACATGCTTTAATAATATAAATAAGAATAAACAGAAAAATAGTAAAAATCAGTAAAGCTATCAAAAAGTAAAAACAAAATAAATAAAACAAGAAAGCAGTAAAAATCAGTAAAGCTATCAAAAAGTAAACAAAAGAATAAAACAAGAAAGCAGTAAAGTTGAATGTTGACACATGGAGTGTGCATGTGGTTCCCCTTCCAATGTTTGCTCTATTTAATAGATGGTGAGGAAGATGAGAGGCATTCCATCATTCCATGATTCCACCATCCATTCTCTTGGGAGAATAGTGTTGTGAGAAAAAGGATACTCTGGCAGTAATACGTTGATTGAGGGCTCGGGGGTAGCCAGTTGTAGCAAGATTTTGTGCAATTGAGCCTACGGTTGGGTGAAGAGTCGTCCCCAAAACTTTGTTGCAATTAGTAGAATTCAACTAGCATTCAACTAGCGTTCCACTGGTAAGTAGTCTCTCTTCACTCGTACTTTTGAAATTTAATGTTAACATGTTGATCATAAATCGCTTGATTAATCTTATTAATTACGTATTGTTATTTCAAGGATGTTACATTACTTCTGTGATTCTTGTGTAGTGTATTTTTAATTTGTTATCAGTCGTGTGCTTTATCTTTTGTGGTTGGTTGCGATCAATAGGAGTCATAGGGGCACTCTGTGTATATATGCAAAAATTTGTATAATTCTTGTATTCATATTTCATAAAATCCCTGTTATCAGTTGTTTCCTCTTTCCATGATTGGGTTCAGTTACTGTGGTGTTGCAGGAGTGTTTTGTATGTGTGGAAGTCCAGCTGAAACCCTGTATTGAACTCTGCGAACAGATTTCTTAAGGCACAATTTTCCTAGAGCAAATACCGAGCATGAGACCGAAAGTCAGGAATGGCGTGGAGGTGCTTCATAGGTTCAATGACCGAGTATGAGACCGGTCGAACTAATAGTGTTGCATCATTCCATGAAGAAATAAATCCATATGATAGATCCGTTGGTTATGGTATAGGATGTATGCAAGGGTTTTGAGCATCAAGACGGACTCCTCCAAGCAACAACGGTCTCCAAGGCTCAAGCAGCGAGAGTAACAGGGACAACCTCCAACCAGCAAAGGTAGCAGTGACAGTGGTTCTCTAAATAGGTAGCAGAGGAAAAGTAAGTTCTCAATTAGTGAACCAACCCACTACAAAGCAACCTCAGAGTATAACCAAACGGTGTTTGCGATGCAACCAGAACTAAATGGTCGAAGATAACGGTCCCCAAGCTTGAGATTACCATGGCCACATGAACGGTAATTATCCTCTCGGTCTCTCTATCTTTCTGTGTCTAGTCTACGTTGAATGCATACCTTGGAGAGAAAAAGAGTCCTTTTATATTGATCCAGAAGGCTTGTAGAAGGCTTGGACGACCTTCATATTTTGGAGGGAGTCGACTTGAAGGAGGGAAAATAAATCTCAAATTTTAATTTGGAACCAAAAATCTTGGAGACAAACTTGAAATCTAAAAATTGATTTTGGAGCCAAAAGTAAATTTATTTTGGAGGCCTACTTCAATTCAACATTTTGATTATTTCTTCTTGATAAAAATCCCTTCTCCTTTTTTGACTTTGATTGATATAATCCCTTTTAATTTAATGTTCTTGGATATTATAAATTTTTCTTGTAGCATATCCATGAGGATCTTTCACCAAAATTGTGACTTCAATCTTCAATGAGTGGTAACTCTTCAACCATGAGGAATTAGGAGATGTAACACCTATTGTTGGAATCGGCATGACGAGGAGAATCAGATGATGATGATCCTGACTCCAAACAAATTGATTTTCTTACCCAATTTCCTCACCAATTGAGAGGCATCTAGGGCTTCCCATAGCTTCTTAACCATTGGAGCATCAATCAATGCAATCCAGACAAATATTTAGAGATTTCAAAAATCAACATTGGCATCAATGATAACACCATTCAATAGAAGGTGCATTAGGAAGTCCAAATGGCATAACCAAAAACTTACAATGACCTTCATGTGTTCTAAAATCTAGATTAAATCTTTTCTTGTCTCATTCTAATTTGAAGATATCCTAAACAAAAATCCAACTTAGTAAACAAAATTGCTCTATTCATCTAATAATTCATCAATGACATGTATGGGAAACTTATCTTTGATTGTCATTTCCTTGAGATGTTTTTAATTTGGACACATACACCATGAACCATCCTTTTTTATAACCATCACCAATAGTGGAGATAAAGCACTTCGGCTTAGCTTAAATGATGTTAGCTTCTAACATTTCTTGAACCATATGCTCAATCTCACTCTTATGTGCTTATGGATACCTTTAAGGCCTAATGTTAGGTGGTACAGTTCCAAGTTGCCAGTGAATAGTTTGGGCATGATCTCAAGCATGTGGAATACTCTTAGGCATCTCTCCAAATACCTTGGAATGATTGTCAATTTCTTTCTAGAGATCAAATGGAGCAGGGAATATAGATGTTTGAACATCTAATGAACACAAGTGTTTAATTACTCCATGGTGTCCCATTTTTTAATAATTTTGTCATGCTAGTAGAAATTATCACTTTAGAGGGTTTCCCCTAGATACCTCTAAACTCAATTTCCTTTCCTTTTGAGGGAAATATCATGAAAATATTTTTTAAATTAAGGGCCATTATTCTCGATGATTGTAACCATTGGACCCTAAATACAACATTAGCACCACCCGTTTGGATTGCAATCATTGAACTATTCAACAAATACTTCCCCATATGTAGCTTAATACTATGGGACTTCCATGAACAATTTATGTTGCATCAATCTGCAATCATTACTTGAAATTTTGGTGTTGGATGTATAAAGAAATTAAGAAGATTTTCCTAATTGATGAATTTATGGGTATTACCAGAATCAATCAACATTGTTATCTTTTTCTTTTTTATATATCCTTCTATCTTGAGGGTTTGTGGAGTACTGGTGCTAGCCAATGCATAACAATATATTTTTGTGGTTTCTTCTAGCTCTATAACTTGTGATGGTTCTGATTATTGATATTCTTCCTCTTCATAGTATATGTAGAATAATTTATTATCATAACATTTATGCCCCTCACTGTACTTGTCACAACTGAAACATAGTCCCTTTACTTTCCTTTCATCTATTTGTTGAGGTGTCAACATTGTCAATTGAGTAAGGTTAGAAAATGGAGCATGATTTTCTCTATAGTTGTTAGTAGCCATATTTTTATTTCCAACTTTCCTTGTCAAATTGAAAACATGTTCTAAGGATTTAGGATCAACGAGACACAACTCATGTTGGATGTTTTCTTTTAAAGTTCTCATTAAGTGTTCTAACAAAATATCCTTTGAAATGTTCTTTACCCTAAGACTCGACTTTTGGAATTGTTGGATGTGCTCTATAACTAGACCTTTTTTCTCGAAGATTTTCAAATTGAGTAAAGGATGTACTGATCTAAATATCCCCATGATGTGCTATCAATTCCTCTACAAGAAAAGGACCAAGATAAATAGAATCATTTTTCATTTCACAAAGCCATCGATTCCATGCAAAATGATTATGTTCTAAAAATGTGGATGCAATGTTTACCTTTTGTAATGTTGTCACTTAGTGTATATCACAATATTGCTCCATTTGGAATGTTTGTATAATAGAGTCGTTACTGTCAAACTTCCTCATATCAATCTTCAAAATAAACCAATTCCTTGGTGTTGACTTGAAACCCTAATGATGTGAATCTTGGAGTGAAAAATCATGATTATGGTTATATGATTCAATACTTGTGTTCTTTAATTGTGATAAAATACTCCCCATATGTTATTGAAATCCAACACGATTGTTCTCTTTATTTTCACAATTTCCTTGGATTTCTATCTCTCTTTTAGGAAGCCTCTTTAAGAGAAATTTTTGCATGGAATTCATGGATTTTTGTATTTATTCCTTGATTAAGTTTTGTATTTCTTCCTCGTTTTCCTCCATCTTTTATTTCACATTTTTGTACTAAGCTTACAACTATAACAATTGGCCTTCCAAATTGGATATAAGGTACTAGAAATCTTTTGCCTTAATGAGTCATGGATGAGTTTTCTGGAGGTTTAAGTGGTGAAGTAAATTTTCAAGCAGCCTTAATATCCATGTAGGTAAATAATAATTCTCTATTTTCTTCTCTTTATCACAAAGTTTGAATTCCCAGAAATGGATCTTCCAATCAAAAGTTATGTCAATTGTAAGTTGTATATCTTTCGAAACCCTAATTTTTATATTATCTAGATGGTTATCTTTGTCTCAATATATCTCTGAACTTTGAGCCCTTTTGAATCTAAAATTTTGATTTGTAACGTTATCATATGTCTTCTATACAATTCTAGAGGTCTGACCAAAATTTGATGTGCCAAATGAATGTTATGGTAACTTTTCTAAAACTTGTTGATTTTTTGCCTCTTCCCATGAGCAAACTTGTATATTGTGCCATGTGTCTAAATTTTTAAATATTATTTTGAAATTTTTACATGAGGTATCTTAGTATGTCTCTGCAAATCCCTGAAAAGTTCATAACCTAAAACCTCCCTGGGATATAACAAAAAATCGAAAAATACTCATTTGGCACTGATTTCAAAATTATGCACAACCCCTAACATCCACAAAGTATATCTCCAAACTTGTAGGAAAACATAATCCAAAAATTTTATTGGTTGTACCTTGAAATCTATCCTCAATCTCTTAAAAGTTTCATAACATTGTCCAAAAAGAAATTACAGCAAAAAATCCAAGGTCTCTCATTTGAAATTGATTTCAAGAACATTCATAAACCCTAACTTCCATAGGGTGTATCTCCAGAAGTATAGCGAAACAAAATCTAAAATTTAGACCAAATATACTTCGACGTCACTTCTCAATTGTCTCAAAATGTCATCATCTAAATTTTTCCCAAAAAAAATATAGTGAAAATGACATGTCTCATTTGAAGCACTAAAACCCTAAGTTTGTATTCTTTAATACCAAATGTTATGAACAATGTGCCTTAAAAATGACAGAAACCAACAATTGCAGTGCATTTAAAGGGGGAAACCTCCTTTCACAATGAATACAATGTATAAGACAAGATTTTATGATCATAAGACTAGGCCTCCTTGATATAAATATATATTATATATATATATAATATATATATATATATATATATATATATATAGATAGATAGATATATATATATATATAGGAGACAAAGGGTAAATGAAAGTTTTGGTATGCACAACAAAATAACAACAATATACATGTAATAATTGAATATCAAAGGCTTAATAAAGGATTTTAGGGTTAACATGGGGCTTAATATTCTTACTAACAAGACTATAAAGAAATAAGCAATAAAAAGAGACCAGCATGTAATAAATACTCAATAAAGTTTTAATATAAGGGTGCCCCTAGCAAGGCTCTCAATATAAGGAGAGGGATGAGTCCTAGAAATCTTCACTAAAATATATATATCAAAAAATAAATAGTTAAAAAACATATCATCATAAAACATCCAAACTAAAAAAGTTGAGTTGGAAATAAGACCATATAAAGGGGCATAAGACTATCAACCACTAAGAATGTGTTTGATGGAAAGTTTCCCGTATATATTCTTTAGGGATCACATTTCAAAACAATGAAGAAAAAAGACCACACAATCAATAAATTCTCATGTTCATAATTGGCTAAACCTTATATATGGTTTTTTGAGAGATGCACTAAAATTCAAGGGAATAATTCTAAGTTCATGGGCATGAATATATATAGAAAAACTTGTGGTGACTACCAATGGGTCGAGGATTTCATGATATATATCATGTGGTTGGTGGTATAGTGTCTCCAATCTCATTGTGGATGTTTGGGGCATTGTTTACAAACAATGAAGATTTTCTTTTTTGAATATTGCTATGTGATACTTGATGTCAAAGTTGATTTCATTAATACCTTGGGATCTTATTAACACCTTGAGCTCCTTCTTAAAACCTCTTTGTAATGCTTTGCAAGTTGTGGATTCTAGGGAATGAAAGACACTACATTGGAATGATGTGTATGTTGTGAACCCAAAATAAGAATGAAAAACCTTCCACCACATTTAGAAGAAAAAAACATTTAGGCATCGACAGGCAAAGGACAGAGCCTTTGAATCCCACTAATGTTGATTAGCATCGATATCAAATTAACATTTTAGAAAACGTACATGTTAAATAGTTGCAATGTCTATAGGTCATGTATTTACATAGTTGCCAAAATTTTGAGATACTCGAGAGGATAACAAATGGCAATTTTGTGCCCATGTCAACATTTTGAAAAAGAGAAAACTTGAAGGGCTTTCCAAATGTTGCTATCGTTTATTTGCTAAAGAATTTTTTTCCAAAAATACATCTTAAGACGCATTTGAGACCTCAGATTTTCTAAAATGCCAAATATCTTATCAAAGGAGTTATGGTTCAACTTATCTTAGGCAATAGATTCAAAGCATGTATTTTTCAGAATTTAGGTCTGTAAACATCTTTATTGACAACTAGAAATATAATCTTCTCAAGGTTAAAAGTATCTCATACCTAATGGTTGTGTTTAAGTTGTGTGCTTTGTTCTATTGGCTATTATAGTTTTACAATTACAACCTTTTTTAAAAAATCCACTACCATAATATCTTTGCATATGGGCTTTTATCATTTGAAGAGAGTTTAGTTTGTCAAAAGTAATCTTCTCTTTAATTCCATGTTTGGGAGGACCATTCAAATCCTATGATCACAAAGAAAAAATCATCATTTTGTATGGACTTTCTAGATTCCTAAAAGTAAACCTTTTACACAATTTGTTTAGACTTTATCTCTTTAATTGATTAATCATATCCCCACTTTTATTAAGCACTAACAATTCAGTTCTACTCCCATTTATCCTTCATATGTGTTCCACATCTTTGACTACTTGAAATTGGTCCCTAATTTCTACCATTTGACTACATTAAATTGGTCCCTAATTTCTACCATTTGCCTACATTAAATTGGTCCCTAATTTCTATTATACACAATACCGTCGCTTCATTGTTTTGTATCTATTTGGCCAACCTCTTTTTGTTTTCTTTATTATTTTAATTGTCCTTGTCAAATGGATGTTTCACATTAATCCATTCGATTTTTATTATACCAACTAGAATATATCTATATTAGTTGTGGGATTTGAACGTTTTTGAGGTATTTTCATGATGCAATCTCATTTTCTCAGATGCAATTAATGTGTTACTTTGGTTCGTCAAAGTCCTCTAACTTCTTATATATTTTCTTTGTGTATTCCTTAAATTATAGAGGGTTTGGGATGTGCGTCATTTTATATATTGCTTCTACATACTCTAGAAATTATACCAAGCTTTTAAAATTCAAATTCTATCTTGCTTTTTTAACTCTATTTTTCTCTTGGTAGTTTCAACTAACTATTTTTGAAGATGGTTGTCATTTTAAAGATTCCATCATTTACTAGTTGTTTCTGGTGATGTTATACAAATGAGATGTGTTTACACCAAAGCTTCCATCATTTACTAGTTGTTTGTAGTGGTGCTATGCAAATGAGATATTTTTACACCCTAGTGGTTATCTGCATGAACTGCGCCAAATCAAAGAAATTTTCTTCAAATTTTCCAGTTAAGGTCACAATACAATAATAATAATCATCTGATTTTTAAAGTCACAATCTTGCTACACATATGAAACCTCTTTTTTGGTGGGACAAGGATACCCCTCAAATTTTCCAGTTAAGATCACAATACAATAATAATAATCATCTGATTTTTAAAGTCACAATCTTGCTATACATATGAAACCTCTTTTTTGGTGGGACAAGGATACCCCTCCACAATAATTTGACCCCTTAGTTTACAAAAGTGCATATACCCTATCCCCTTGCACATTTGAAAATGTGACCACCAAAGAGGAATCACATGTTTTTGTTTTTATCTGTTAACTACCTGATCTATATAAAAACATCTAATATAAACTAATGAAAAGCACAATAAGCCAATATATCAATGAGCTAGTTAATAAAAAACACTATTTAATATGAAATCAAAAAGTTAGTTAATAAAAGACATTAAACGATATGCAAACTTTCAATACACAACTGTTCATTTTCAATACACAACTATTCATGCCAATACAATGAATCTATCATGCAATTTATAAATATACAACTGCTTAGACACTATAACATAAAAAGCAAAACTCACAAACCCAACTAACCAACACAAATGTAGAAATCTTTAAAACTTTTCCGCACAAAAATTTAACAATGTGATAAGACCTAAGGTAAATAATATCACACCTAACTAGACGTGGCAATATAGAGCTGTATGCTAAGGGGCCAAACCACTTATCCAAATATGAATTATTAATAATAGAAATTCACATGTTCTCCAGTTTTATTATGACTAAGAAAAAATACGTATTCAATTAGAATCGACCTATTTTGTGTCAAACTCAACGTAGGGGGTCTTTGGGTGTAAGTCCAATTTATAAAAATCAATTTTATTCATGTAGATCTATTCGAGGCCAATTTATGTTTATATTTCATCTCCTTTAGATGTGAGGATAAATATTTTTTACTTAAACTAATAAATTGATTTGCAGTATGTTGTTAGGATATCCCTTTCCTTGCAGCTGAGATTAATTACTGATTAGCAAGGATTTCCTCTCACCTAACCCGGCATTTTTCTGGAAAGACATTCATGTAAATCTTTCAAATAGGTCATACAGGGCCATGAACAACACACTTTTGCACATCTTGATTTCATATAAAAAAAAGTTGGTAAAATAATATGTGCTTAGTCTCTATGATAAATTCTCTCGACAGCAGAGTGATGAGAATGTTCAGAAAATGGGAATGATGATTTTTTATTACCCCTATGGATAATCTATTTCTTAATCACCAAGGTATGATCGATCGCAAGACAAGCTCAATTCTCTGTAATCACTTTAGATAAAACTCTCCGTATTTCTTAGTGTCCCTCTGAGAATGACTTGATCGTAATCATTTCAAAAGAAATATCTTACGACACCAAGCCTTAATACTTGGAAAATATTTTTTTTACAAAACAGAAAAAATCTGCACAACAAAGTGCAGCCTAGTCCGTATTATAAGAAAAACGAACCCACCATGCATGTCAACGTTGGTGAGAATGAATAGAAAATTGGCATGAGTTTGCATAATTGCGTTCCTCTAGACCCGGCACCACATGCTGGCAGACCAGATTTCATTCATAAAATAGAAACTCTGCTGGACAGAAGATAACTCATGTACTTTGATATAATAAGAAAGGCACATCAGTGCTGCTATTCTTCACCAGGTGGGCAATGTATTATTTCCCAGACATTAATCTTCACAATATTTGCATTTACTAATGCCTAGGCTTAATAAAATTGAGGCACCCTGCCAATGCATCAATGACAAGGAAAACTACTTTACCATCTTGAAAAGAAGCACAGCCCATTGTCAATATAAGAACCTAACGGGTCATGGCAACAGCTTGTTCAGTAGGATAAACATCTGGCTTTTCTTCGCATTCCATTTCCTCTTGCTTTGCGACTTCAATTAAGTCAGCAGACATAGCAGAAGGAATTCTGTGTCGTGTCAATATTCGAGAGGTCGCATCTTTACCTGACTGAAAATTAAGAACGACCACCCTTTCGTCATCCAAATCAAAACGGATGCTCTCTTCTGTGCAACCTTCTACTAGCTGACACAAATGCTTCAAATTATCAACTTCCACCCCATTCACTTTTTTCACCTGTCAAAAAATGACATCAACACTTACAACTCTGAAAATTGAAGTGTTTACTTTGTCATTCCTTCATTTCCTATATCCTCTATTCCATTTATCCTATATGGAAGGGAAGAAACATAACTCACAATGCTATTTCTTTATGGGAGTCAACAACAGAACACACAGTAGAAGAATATTTCTTTCGACTGAAAACTAGTTGGCCCCACGTCACAAAAATGATTTGAGGTAATAGAGAAATTCCACCATGGATTTAGGAGACCACACATTTTTAAGTTCTGCTAAACCGGAAACAAACCTGATACTCTGCCAGGCGCTCATATCCTGCATTAATATCATCCATCAAGACCTGTGAAAATAATAATACAACAGGATTTTATAATTAGTAAGACTGCAAAAATGAGGTTAAAACGTAAAGAAAAAATGGGTTATATTTTGCTTTTGCACTTCAATCAAACATCAAATACGTATTTCTCACTTCAAAATGACCCAATATAAGTAAATATCTCTGTCAACATAAACTGAAAGAGAGTATAGAAGTCAAAACTAATAAGGAGACAGTATATTCGATTTATTTTGAGCTTTAATCACTCTAACGTAATTGAACATTCTACTACAAAATCTGCTGCACTTGTGCAAGGCAACCCATTCTCTCTATTAGACAATATCAATAAAAAAAACATGGACCTGAGATTTCAACTATGTATTGATCAATAGCAAAGTTGAGTGCAAATTTGTCTGAAAAAACTGTCCACACAATTCGAAGATGATGATAAAAGCGGTTTCCATGCTAACTGATAAAGGAAAAAATGTGGGATGGTCCTATACAATTTCAAAATGTGAACTGAAGTTAACAAGCCTTGATTGAGCTACTGTGAGATTTCAAACATAATTAAGATACCATAAATGTTATACATGAAAAAGGATGCTGGAGTCACCTTGACATGTTCGTCCACATTGTACAGCATCCCAACTGGTGCTCACGGTATCACAATACAAGAATACAACATGACTTTTGTGGCATTGCCAATATTGAATAGTTTCTTTGTTAAGTCAAGGGGGGGGAGGACAAACAGAATAAGATGAGATGGATTAGATTTTCTCTTGGGATCATGATTTATCTCTTAGGATCACTATAACTCAGCATTAATGAAATTTAAAGGTGCAAGTTTTAAACCTTTGAAGTGAAACAATGCATGTATATTCTTAAGAAAACTAGAGAGCTAAGTCACCTGACACGGGGATTTGGGACACGTAGGATTCGAGATTCATGGTGTCGGATTCGGACACGTTGACCCCCCGGAACAGGACACGTAGGATTCGTTATATATTATTTTATTTAAATTTTATATTATATATATATATATATATTATAAAAATTAGATATTTCTTAACATGTTTTAATTAATGATACAAATTTATTGATTTCAAACATAGATCTTCATCTATAGCTATTAGCGTGCATAATAAATACAAAATTCAAATACATGTCAGTGGTACTGATCACATAAATCATGATTCATAATTCATAACTGAAAGACAACTTACAACTACAAGATAGTAAGATAAACAAAATGTGTTACATAGGTAGTGCTAGTGCAATGCCAATGGCAAATAGAAATAGAAAATATAAAACAAATACAGGTATACAAGCCTCAAGGCATCAATCAGCATCAGAATCAGCATCAATGTCCTCATCATCATAGTCCCCACTGCTCTCCTTTGCATCCTCCTCCTCCCCTGTATCTATAGTCGCCTCTGCATCTACTGGTGTGGAGGATGACCCCTCTAAGTCATCAAATCTAACAGGCTCTAGCACTGGATAATTGAGATCCATGTTGGCCAATGCCAACTCAACACTGGTGTCCAGACCCATATCATCAGGAACAGTGTTACTTGGGAGCGGGAGCAAAAACGGGAGCGGGAACGACATTTTCAAAAGCTCCTAGTTTGGTGCTCTTGATTAAATACGAGTTCCATACTCTAATACATGACAAAATTCAATGGAAACATTGCAATCCCCCAATCCTAAAATCCTGAAAAACTGATAAGTCCACTAGATTTTGAATGAAATCTAAAATTCTACTTTCTCCATATGAAATCCAATGAGGCCAAAACCACTCTCAAATATCCTGAGTCATTTCATGGTAATGTTAAAAATTTAAGTAAAAGGATCTTCATTTTCATCCTTTTACTTTAAGAATTTAACATTACCATGAATAGCATATCAATACTAGGGCCTAGACTTGATCATGAAGCTGCCAAAACGCTTGCCAAATGAAAATATGTGTGGTTGTAATGACCAAATGCGGCCTTTTCATACCCGCGCGGGTCACTTTTTGAGCCTAGCGAGTCCTGGAAAACAGGACATGATTCCCAAAATCGTGACACGCTGAGAAAATCGTGACATGCAGTCGGATTTGACATGTCAGAAAAGGACACGACGTGTCATTGGTTTTGGACACGAATCTGGACAAAACCGCGTCGGACACGCTGGATTCGGGATTCGTGGGGCCTATAGGACGAATCCAGTTATCTAGCTAGAGAGGAATATACATGCATCCAATATTTTAAACCTTTGAAGTGAAATGATGCATGTATATTCTTATCTTGGATACACATCCTCAATAAATATCGGTCCTCGGTACTATTCTTATTTTGGATACAAATCCTCAAAGAATATCGGCCCCAGATGCTCATCCAATCCACCATTCTCCTTACTAGTGCCGTCACTAGGCTTACAGTTGTTAGTTCTAGCCATAGTGCATGACACATGGAGAATATGGTGTCCACCCTCACTCCTCTTCAACCATGGAGGAGATCCTCACTCCCTCTCAAATATGGAGAGATAAAAAAAAGGCTAAGCTTGTCAAAAATACTCATCAATGCATCAACTACTTGTTCTTCTGCAGAGATATGTTGTAGCTTCATGGTGTATGTCTGCATCACATCATAACCAGTTTCGGCCTTCCTGGTTCTCGAACATCTTTGAATCGAAGATGTCATCAAGTAGTTCATCAAACACGTTTATGTAGCTAAACTTCTTCACAACTGAATGCACAAACCTTCACATCTTCTTGTTGAGAAATCTAGCGCATCAAGATTAGGTGATTTCTCTTCTACTATTAGTAACTGCTTGTGAATGTTTTTTACTTCTTAGATTACAATCTTCTTTTACTTATGTTATTATAATGTTATTCTTAACAGCTACCAATGCATAAACCATAAAGAGACAAGAGACACGGAATGTAGGCAATCAGCCAGGGCCAAAACCCGTCCCACTTGAAAGGAAAACCCAAACAAATTCTTCTTCTTATATAGACTTCAATTGATGAATACCAAGACCAAGACCCTTGACCTATTTGCCTCTCCAAGAATAGTACACAAGATCCTTTCACTGCTTCTTTTTCGTGCCCAAGTCAATACTTGGTCCAACTGCTTGCCTTCCTTTGTACCTCAACTATACTTCAGATTTCCAGCTTCCTTTAGACCTACAACTTCTCGGCTTCCTACGTGTGAAGAATCAACTTTGGGACCATGATTCCTTTTGTTTTAGGACGAGACTGTTTACTTGATAACTTAGCTTGATATCTTCTTTGATCTTCACCCAAAATATTCTCTCACTGTGACTCTAATACTTCCGCCTTCTTCCTGCAATAAACAACAGAAATTTCTCGCACGTGTGGAGGTTTACAGCGCTTAAAACAATGTTAGGTCCCTATAATACTAATGTATTCCCTTATTAGTATTGTCATTGTAGCCCCTTATTGTTATTGTTGTGCCCATGTTGTCTCCATATTGTTATTATTGTGCCCCATAGAAGCCCATTATTATTATTGTTGTGCCCTTCCATTATTATTGTTATGTCGGCTCTGATTATATTGTGACCCCTTAGACTCTTATATATAGAAATGAGGTTTTGTCATTTGTATCATCCCAGAATTGTTCATTTGTGTAATGTAAAGGAGGTTGCCCCCCTCGAAGAGGCTAATTTTGAAGTCGTTGATCTATCTTTTCTTCTATTTTGTGAGCAGGTTGCATAACATTTGGTATCAGAGCTTTGGATTCAAGGGTTTTCGTTGCTCCAAACAAGTAATCGTGGCATTTTTGCTATAACTTTTTTTCTACGACGTTTCAGAAGCTGAAATTAAAACCCATTTGAGCCGAAATCTTGATGAACCTCGGGTCCGAATTTCAGATCCTTTCTCGCTATATTTTAGGAGATATGATCCAAGGAAGTTAGGGTTTTTGCAGGCTCTTGAATTACATCCCAAACAGGTGACCTTGGGGAAATCGTCATAATTTTTGCTCTGAGCATCAGATTGAAATTTCGTAAGAAGTTACAGAAAGAGGATAGACTGTAATTTTTTGTGTATCGTTTTTAGGTCTGAAGGTCAAAACAAGTACACGTGGTAGGTCGTACAAGTCCGCTCTACTGAACCAATCTATAATCAGGTCATCATGGGAGATTTGGCATAACTCTTTCTTGAAGAATCCAATATTGATCAGACTGGTGGGGATAGAAAGAGGACTCAGAGAGCTACCACATGAAGCAATTTCAGACCTTGGAGATCTGAAATTGCAGAGATACACAGATTCATTATCGAGCTCCTACTAAGCGAAAAAAGGTGTAATTTTTCTTTTAATTTGCAAAAGTTTGGTTTGAAAAATTAGTTTGAAGTGATTCAAAGGGCATAGTGAGACATAAAGAAAGAAAATGGAAACACCTAGTAAGCAACCTGAAATCTCTACCATGACTCATCAAGAAGAGGAAGAAATGCAACATGATATATCAAAATTACGAGACCAAGTGCAACAATTTTCACTCTCACAAAAAATAATGGAAGCTAAAATGGATGGTTTAAAGAAAAGCATGGAAGCTAAGATGGATGGTGTGGAAGCTAAGATGAATGGTATAGAAGCAAAACTTAAAGGCAACATGGAAGATTTGAATATAGATTTGACAAAGTTGCTACAAGAAATGCTTACTAATGGCGAAAAGGTAGTAAAGGAAACTCATGATGAGAACAAAAAAAACGTTAATCATGATTTCATAGACTCTAACGTTGGATTGAAGACCCACCATGTTCCAAAGATCGATATAAGAAAGTTTAATGGCAAAGATCCAGTAACATGGATACTACAAATGGAGAAATATTTTGATCTCCATAATGTGCAAAACACACAAAAAGTACGCATTGCAACTTTATATTTATAACCCAATCAGTTTGTATGGTATCGTTGGCTTTGCTCTCGTAAACAAATTGTCACTTGGGCAAGTTTTACAGACGAAATGATAGCACATTATGAGGATACAAAAAGTAACACCTTTTTTAGCCAATTGATAAATCTCAAACAAAAGGGTTCAATGATGGAGCACATTGAGGACTTCCAAAAATTGAATATAAGAATAAAAGATATTCTAGAGGAGCATAGGATTGATGTGTTCATAGGGACTTTAAAGGATAACATCCAACATAAAGTTCGCCTTTGGGAATCTCATTCATTGGAGAAGGCATTCAGGTTAGCAAGAAAAATTGAAAGCAAAATTATGGCAACAAGGAATCCTACCACTAACAACTATAAAGATGGAAGTGTTGTTGCCCCTCGCCTTCCACAACCTACAAGGTTGACACCACAACAATTGGAAGAAAAAAGAGCAAAAGCGTTTTGTTACAGTTGTGATAGAAAATACACTAAAGGTCATAAGTGTGCCGAGAAGAAATTATTTTACTTCGATTGTGAAGAGGAGGAAAAAAAGGAACAAGAAACGTCAAAAGAAGAGGATATACACCAGGAACAAACCCTAGAGAAAGAAGAATTGAATCTAACCATATCTTGTAATGCATTGGCCGGAATTACCACTCCTCAAACTCTCAAGATAGAAGGACATATCAAGAAGAAAAAGATAAAGGTGCTGATTGATTCGAGCAGTACCCATAATTTTATTCATTGTAAAAAAACCAAGGAATTTGATTGCTTCCTATATCCAGCACCAGAGTGTCAAGTGATGGTTGCAAATGGAGGAACCATAAATTGCTCTGGATAGTGTCATAGTATCAAGCTATCCATGGGAGAATATGTATTGAATGGTCCAATACTTTCCATTCCAATGGATGGTGTTGAAGTTGTATTAGGAGTCCAATGGCTACAATCTTTGGGTACGATAGCTTTTAATTTTCAATAATTTTTCTTGAACATTTTTTTGGAAGGAAAGGAAGTTGAATTAAGGGGTATCGCAAGAAAACCGGGAAAAATAATCAGCTCTAACGGCATGACAAAGCTTCTAAAGAGAGAACAACGAAGCGTAATTGCACAATTATGTTCGCTAGAGATTCCCACATCGAAATCGTCTATTTCTCCAGATCTCCAAAAAGTCTTAGAAAATCATTCCAAGGTATTTGAGACTCCCAAAGGAATCCCACCTATTAGTGATCATGATCATGTTATTCATTTGATTCCAGGAAGTGTTCCTCCAAACATCAGGGCTTACAGATATCCCTATGCCCAAAAGAGTGAAATTGAATGTATGGTTGCATAAATGCTAAAGGCAGGTATAATTCAACCAAGTCAAAGTTCTTTCTCTGCTCCAGTAGTATTGGTGCACAAGGAGGATGGATCATGGCGCATGTGTCCGGATTATAGGGAGCTCAACAAGCTCACTATTAAAGATAAGTTTCCCATTCCTGTCATTGATGAATTACTGGATGAATTGCATGGATCAATTTACTTCACCAAGTTGGATCTTCGTTCCGGATATCATTAAATCAGAATGAAGATTGAAGACATTCTGAAAACAGCATTTAGAATTCATGAGGGTCATTATGAATTTTTGGTCATGCCTTTTGGCCTTACTAATGCACCTTCTACATTTCAAGTTTTAATGAATTCCATTTTCAAACCCACCCTTAGAAAATTTGTGTTAGTATTTTTTGATGATATACTATTCTACAGCAAGTCTTGGAAGGATCATGCTCAACATGTTGATAGGGTGCTCAAACTATCGGAGGAGAAACAATTATAGGGAGAAACCTCCAAATGTTTCTTTGGAGTACAAGCGTTGGAATATTTGGGTCATATTGTATCTCATGAAGGTGTTAAGGTAGACCCTAGCAAAATTAAAGCCCTTAAGGAATGGAAAATCCCCACATCCATAAAGCATCTGCAAGGATTTCTTGGGTTGACAGGGTATTATCGCAAGTTTGTTAAGAATTATGGGAGAATAGCAGCACCTCTGACAACATTATTGAAGAATGATGCATTTTCATGGACTCCAGAGGCAACGAAAGCCTTTGAACATCTTAAAGAGGCAATGTGCCAAGCACCGGTCTTAACTATGCCAGACTTCACAAAAACCTTTATTGTGGAATGTGATGTCTTAGGAAATGGAATTGGTGTTGTTTTAATGCAAGAAGAAAGACCTATTGCTTTCGAAAGTTGTCCAATCAAAGGAAAGTATTTATACAAAGCGATTTATGAGAAGGAAATGTTGGCAATACTACATGCACTTAACAAGTGGTGACATTACCTAATGGGAAGACACTTCAAGGTAAAAATGGATCATGATAGTCTTAAATACTTTTTAAAACAAAGATTGTCTTCAGAAGAGCAACAAAAATGGGTCACAAAGATGTTGGGTAGTGACTTTGAAATCATCTACAAAAAAGGGAAGCAAAATATTGTTGCAGATGCACTCTCAAAAAGGAGAAGGATGTGGAATCATTGCTTTGCGCCATTTCCATTATCCAACCAAATTGGATAAACGAAGCAAGGGATGAATGGAAGAATGACGAAGAAGTGTAGGCACTCATTCAAAAGTTACAACAAGATCCTAGTACATCTCATACATTTAGCTGGAACATGATTCGTTCTAGTACAAAGATCACTTATACCTCTGTAAGAATTCCCAACTGAAACAAAAGATTCTTATGGAATTGCACACCTCTCCCTTAGGAGGGCAGTGAGGATTTTTAAAAACTTACCACAGGGTTAAGGAGTTTTTTTGGAATGGCCTTAAATCCGATATTCAAAAGTTTGTGGCAAAATGTTTGGTTTGCCAACAAAATAAAGTTGAAACAATTAAGACCCCAGGTCTATTACAACCTTTATCCATTCCAAGTCAACGTCAGGAGGAGCTTTCAATGGATTTTATCACAGGTTTACACAAGTCCAAAGGAAAGAGTGTCATCATGGTGGTAATTGATAGACTTACCAAGTATGCACACTTTTGTGCATTATCTCATCCATTTAAAGCCAGTACAATTGCTACTGCATTTATGGAAACAATTCAAAAGCTACATGGAAACCCAAAGATTATTGTAAGCGAGAGAGATCCCATTTTCACTGCAAATTTTTGGACAGAATTATTTTCTTGTCTGGGTACTCAGTTAGATCATAGCTCATCTTATCATCCTCAATCGAATGGGCAAACTGAGATAGTAAACAAACGTTTGGAAGGATATCTTCGTTGCTTTGTATTTGATAAATAGACACAATGGGTCTAATGGTTGCATCTGGCTGAATGGTGGTATAACACCTCCTTCCATACTACAGCAAAAATGACCCCATTTATGGCACTTTATGGATATCATCCATCGTCCATCACATCATATTTAAGAGAAAATTTTAAGGTTCAAGCAGTGGAAGATCACATCGAGCATCAACAAGTTCTCCAACTCTTAAAGGATAACCTCACATTGGTGCTAAATAGAATGAAACAATAGACAGATCAACATTGCAACGAAAGAAGTTTTGATGTAGTTCACTAGGTATTTCTATGGCTACAACCATACAAACAAATGTCCCACAAGCAAGCTAAGAAGGATAATAAATTATCACCAAAGTATTATGGTCTATACAAGGTGTTGCAAAATATTGGTACTATGGCATCCAAATTGGAGCTTCCTCCAGCTTCCCGAATGCACCCAGTTTTCCATGTTTCATGCTTAAAGAAGGTTAAACATGACAAGCTCCCAGTTCAAACAATATTGCCAGAACTTGACGAGGAAGGAAAAATCATATTGGAACCAGAAGCAGTCACAGAAACAAGAACTCGATAGCTATGAAATCGATCAATTTCAGAGTATCTCATCAAGTGGAAGAACTTACTCGCAAAAGATTCCACATGGGAGGATGAGAAAATTATACAGAAGCATCCAAAACTAATCAAGCGTTGAAGACAACACTTTTCTGAAAAAAAGGGTCATGTTAGGTCCCTATAATACTAGTGTATTCCCTTATTAGTATTGTCATTGTAGCCCCTTATTGTTATTGTTGTGCCCATGTTGTCCCCATATTATTATTATTGTGCACCATTGAAACCCACTATTGTTATTGTTGTGCCCTTACATTATTATTGTTATGTCGACTTTGATTATATTGTGACCCCTTATACTCCTATATATAGAAAGGAGGTCTTGTCATTTGTATCATCCCATAATTGTTCATTTGTGTAATGTAAAGGACGTTGCTCCCTCGAAGAGGCTGATTTTGAAGTCGTTGATCTATCTTTTCTTCTATTTTGTGAGTTGTTTGCATTAAAAACAGACCCAAAAATAACCCTAAGGACTTTGCTCTTCCTTCTCTTCACTTCGCTAGTTGGGAGGCTTCTTCCTTGACCTTTTCGCACTTCTTTCAATTTCAGAACTTGACCGAAATTCTCTGATCTGGAATGAGGACGAGTTGCCTATTTATAGTAGGTTTTCATGATAATAAGCCAACTTGTCATCAAGCTAGGCCAACGTGTCAATTGGAGAGATATTATTATTCCTTTTGAAGCTGACTTGAAGGAGAGGTCTTGTGCTTTTCTCGGAGTTCTTTCATACTTATTTTAATGACTCATACAAAATGTAACATGGCCAAGAAGGGTCCTTCATACATGACATTCATACAATTTGACTTTTATGACTAGATGACAAATCCTAAAGGCTCACAATTGTTGAAGAATGTAACTAAGTTCGGTCTTCATAAATGTATTTATCAAAAGAATGAAAAAGAGATTTATATTATTGTTACAATGACTTATTAAAGCATGGGTTTCATGCTTGGGTCATTATTTTAGTAGTCAAAGTCCCCATTGTGGACTCCTATGATTAGTATTGAGTCATTAGAGTCACTGTATATCTTTTGAGACCCTTCTTGGGCTTTCAAATGATGTAAAAAGAATTATCTTTTAGTCAAAGATGAATTATGTAACCTCCATACCAAATCGGCCTCAAGGAGATCATGTCGGCCTTAACTAGGCAATTCGACCTCACCAAAAGCCTATATATTGGCGCAAATCGAATTCATTTGGACTCACCATCTCTCACAAGTTCGATATCAAAGAAAGAGCTGAGAAAAGTGCGAAGTTGAAGAAGGAGGCTCAAAGGAGTGTGTTAGACTCCGTCTCATGTCAGAGATTGATTCTTCTTCAAAACAGGGTTTTGAAGAAGAAATCATTTAAATGTTGCTTTTTAGATTATGTAATTTGTTCTTCAGCTCTTCAACTGGCAGCGACTACCTCTGTAAAAGCACAAAGAAAACAAAACATACATCAGACTCTACTGTTGATGAATTTAGTCAAGTTTTATCTTCATATGGTTTCAACTATCATGGCACAGAGGTTCTCTACAGTGGCACCCTTGGTCCAGATCTTGATCAAATATTCATAGCCTCATATACCCTTGTGGTGAATGCGCATATGTCAGCCTGGTGAAACAGATTCCTTTCCAATCAAAAATAGCCGTAGGAAGTCGGGCCTGTTCAAAGACGGTGATAGATGCGGAGGTTGCTATCAGGGCTATTGGGTATTTATGAAGTTTGGTGCAGTCTTCATCACAAACTAGCTCATTATATGTTTAAGGTGCACGGTGATTGTGGTTATTAATTTGGGGCCACTACTTACTTTACTGGTTCGTTGTCATTATTGAATACAAAGATGGAGATGCCGGTGTTGGAGTAGTCAATTTAAAAGAGGGCAAACTCTGATACATGGCAAGGAATGCAGCACACAAGGGGCGCAAAGAGGTACATTTCATCTCCAGGCAGGTGGTGTATCCAATCTCAGGAAGGAGCTTGATTTATTCTCAATGGTTGGGCCGAAATCAAAGTGCCATGGGAAGGAGTCCAATCAGCCTATAGGAGGGTTGAATATATTGTTTTTCACCAGCATTAGGAGGGCTGAGCTATTTATCATTCAAAGTACAAGTTCCAAGAAGATTTTCTACGACCATCAGTTGATATTGAAGTCATTGTGTCCAGTGGTTGAGGAGCTTGCAGCGGTTGATATTAAATATATGTTGATTGTCATTTTCAAATCCAAGGATGTGCAAATAAGAAGCCTGTTTCCGATTTATTTATGCTCAAAATTTGAAGGTATCATGGCCGCATTGATTAGGGAGTCGTAGAGATTAAAGAGTTGGAGCATTGAGGATATATCTTTAGTGCAGGCTCCACAGTATTGGTGGACGTACTTGCAGTTGGTGATGAAGGAATTGATTCTAGAGGAAGGAAGCCAGAATCCAGCTCTTCAAAAGATATTAACAAGACCTCTGAAAGCAGTCTTTGAGTACCTTCATGTCCACAAGAATTTCAAAAGACAAGTTCTTCAAAATCAATTGAGATGATTAATTCATGGAATCGAGTGTTACAATCTTCAACTCATACATCGAAACCTCTATTACCATTCCCAGAACGGAATATCGATTTTTCTGAGTTGAAAATGGGTGTCCGTGTTGGTATTGGTTCCTTTGAAGAAGTTTTTCGACGCATATGGAGAGGAACAGAAGTTGCAATTAAGGTCTTGCTTAAGCAAGATTTGACTGAGGAGAATATGGAAGACTTCTGCAATGAAATATCATTGCTAAGCCGCATGTGACATCCAAATGTCATCTTGTTTCTTGGAGCCTGTACAAAGCCGCCTCATCTTTCAATGGTCACAGAAAATATGGAAATGGGTTCTCTGTCTCACTTGATCCAAACGAGTGGCCAAGGAAAGAAGCTCAGTTGGCGAAGAAGATTGAAGATGCTTCGTGATATTTGCAGGGGGATGATGTGCATACAGCGGATGAATATAGTGCATCGAGATCTGAAAAGCGCAAGTTGTCTTGTTGACAAACATTGGACAATTAAATTCTGCGACTTTGGTCTTTCCCGGCTAATGACAGAGCTCCCCATAAAGGATTCAACCGCTGCTGGAACTCCTGAGTGGATGGCACCAGAACTTTTGCGCAATGAACAGTTTACAGACAAGTGTGATGTGTTCAGTCTTGGGGTGATAATCTAGGAATTATGTACATTTTGTGGAGTTTTTCGTCGCCAGGGTTTAGATAGAGGGGCTGCAATGGTAAGAGCAGATAAAATTGAAACTGGTCACAATGCAGATGATATAGCAGAGACTGTACTATTAAATATTCTTCGTCGAGATATGGCCAGGCTAAGTAGATGCACATTGATAACAACAAGGGAAGATAGATCTATTCCAAGATGCAAAGCCTTTTAAATATACATATGAAAAGGAGATCGTCATGTATGCATATTTCAAGAAGCTTGATTACTTCTCTACCGAATGCATTTATTCACCAAATGTATATCGAGGCTTTGCTTGTGATTTTATTAAAGGTTTAGAACAAATCAGACCAAGAGCAATCCGTGACATAATTAGATCAGGTGAGAATTTTCGCGTTTCTTCTTCAGCAAAAATGCCAGAACAAGGTGTATGTGAGCGCTGTGGTTATATTTCCAGCCAGAAATGGTGCAAAGCATGTGTTTTAATAGATGGTTTGAAACGAGGCCTTCCAAAACGTGGAATTAATCGAACTAGGGGACGCCATGCTTTAAAAATTGATATGCCTGCTACAGATAGAGTAACGCCCCTCCTCTGCACAGCTCTATAACAAGAAAGTCACTTTCAATGTAAACAGATGATGAGTTTCAGATCATGGGGAGCCTGAGACAGACAGGATTCCGTTCCATGATTTCCGCCAGCGATTGATCCTTTGGAGATTTTGTGGGCGATGTGGCTCTTAGAAGACGGACTATGAACTGTTGTCGATGCTACCATATAGCATGTGGTTGGATGTGGTAAACGCTGGGTGCAACCACGCAAATCTCTTTCAGTACAGTTGTCACCATAAGCTGAAGCGGTGGGATGTTAGCTTAAAGGTTGTTTTATCAAAATGGCAAATGCAACGTGGCAAACCGAACGTCAGTCAAGGCTATCTATCACAGCCAAAGAGTGTGATTTGATTTAAGATTTCAATCTGCGCTCCAGCATTTATCTTTTAATTAGCCAATGATCAGAGAATTTTTAGGGACACGGTTCTGTTTTAGAAGAAAACGCTTTTTCTATTATTGTAATTGCAGTTCAAACAGCGCCCTGATTGCTGGGTCGATCTGTTGTATTTTTTTAGAATAGTTTATTTATGTATTAAAAAAAACAAAATCATTGGTAAGTAGAGAGTTAGTGAGTTAGTCAAGGGAGATTTTCTGAGTGCTGGAGGAGAATTGAGCTCCATTGTACAGTCTTTGACAGAGGGATTTATAATGAAAATTTCACAGCTCTGATTTTTGAGATTCATGTGGTATGTTAATTTAGCATAAGTTTTCCCTTTGTCTCATATGTAAACTGTTATGTTTCATTCACCTCATGATCATTTCTAATTGAGCAAATGAAGTGTTTAGGTAGAATTCATTGTATTATATGCTCTGCCTATAAGTTTGTTCAGTTCAATGTTTTCTTCTGTTTGACAAGGATTCAGTTCTATGCCCTTGTCAGCTCCTCACCAGTCTTGCCATCCCATTTAAAATCTAGATTTGATGCTAAATTCCTTGCCTACCTTGCCTCAGTCGTCAACCTATGTTGTTCATTATATTTCTCTGTTTGAAGCTGTGATTTTGCCCATGCAGCCCAGAAAAACCCCGTTATTTAATTAAAAACCCCAACAAAAAAAAAAACCCCAAATCAACTTTCAAATCAGTTTACTAGCCTAAAATCAGTGTTTCTAATTGGTCAACTCATCCTATTGAAAAATCCACCGAGTTTGACCCGAGAGAGCCTTCTCATACCTCGTAGGTCTAGCTACGAGGTGAAATGGTTTGATGTAGCTTTGAGGTTTGTCTATCTCAGCCTAGGTGAAATCTCAAACGCTAATAGAGTGCAAATTTGGTCAAGAAGGAAGGGAAGGACATAATCGAAGTTTTAGGATCTCTCTCTCTCTCTCGTGTGGGCTACTTTAGGAGATCGAAGTCACTTTGTCATAGTCGAAGCTGTTGCTACTGCTTGTTGCTGCCAAGTTGTTAAAATTGGCAACTAGGGCCAAACTCCATGTGGGTCATCTTATTTATGGCAGCTGATATTTTTCTTGGACACCTCTCATCAAGAGGTGTAGGATTGATCTAAAGATCATCCGAATCCAATAAGTATTCATGAAGATATGAATTTATTTGTGTTATGGGACAATTCGTCAAAGTTGGCCCGCAACCAAATAACCCCCACATATGCTCAACGTTTTAGTATAAAAGGAGATGACTTAACAGTCATTTCACACACACTTCACTCTTGATTTCTCTCCACTTGTTTTGGGTTTTAGTGTGAAAGAAATCTAGGAGGAAGTAGCCCTAAAAGCAGGAGGGAGGGAGGTTGATCTACGCTGCCCTAATGGAGATCAAACCACAGTTAGGGAAGGGATCTATATGCTGACCTAAAGAAGACGTCCTTACCATTAACGTGGTTATGGAATGAGTGTTAACACAGCTATGGAGGAGGCTAAACAAGCTGCCCTAGCCGCAATCCTAAAAGGATACCTAGCCGCAGTCAAGGAGGGTTACCATGATGCCCTAGTCGTAGGTCCATGATGCCCTAGCCGCAGGCCACTTCAAGTGACTGAATTGATGGATGGAGGACCAAGGTTCTAGGGCCGAGAGGACAAGCTCCTAGGCTGAATAAAGGAGCAACATAATGTTGTATGGAGCGGCCTACTCCAAAACAGGCCAGCGTGGAAGTGTTAGGGGCTGCCATATGTTCAGAACAGCAGCGTGAGAAGGCAACCATCTACCTTGACTAGGCCGTAGTTCAATAAGGTTGTTCAAGGTATGTTTTTGGGGCATGATTGTTGGATTGTTGTAGGTTAGAATGGGACAGCGGCAAGCACGGTGCTACAAACACAAATGGGACAGCAAGCAATCATAGGAGCAGCGTGTCACTAACAATGGGACAGTTGTATGGCAAACATGGAATGGCTATGTCAACAACAATGGGACGGCAGTGCTAGTAGTGTGACAACATGGTAAATAGGACAACAATGACATTGTGTAGCAATGGCACAATGGGACAGCAGCAACAGCAAGGTGCAGCAAGCACATGGTGGCAAGCATGGTGCTGCAAACACATTGGGACAGCGAGGCTATGATGTTTGGTGGAGCATGGTAAATGGGACAGCTAGGCTATGATGCTTGGTGGAGCATGGTAAATGGGACAGCAAGGACATGGTCCCTGGTGGAGCATGGTACATGGTCCAGCAAGCAATCATGGTGCAACAATGAGATGCAGCATGACGGGCATGGTGAGGTACAGGATGAGGCAACACTAGTGGGTGCAGCAAGATGATAAGGTACAACAAGATGTTGCAGTACAGGAAGGTGCAACATAAGGCACAGCAGTATGATAATAAGGTCCAACATAGTGATGATGGATGCAGCATGGTGCAGCACAGTGAGGTGCAACATGATGACAAGGTGCAACACTATGATGGGTGATGAAGTCACCTAGGAGAATTAGTTGAAGAAGCATATCCTCAACTGAGTTCAGCTACCTCATGTATCATCTTCTTAGAGATGATTTATGCTCTTATTTAGATAAGTCAAAGTGTTGACTTATGTTGTAAATGTACTATCTCTCTCTCTCTCTCTCTGCTGAACTATTGAAGAACATATAAGAAGTATTGATCAAGGGTCCCACACATTGGGGTTTGTCCCTAGATAGCGCCACATCTTGTGTCCTCTTGTCTTGGCTTGTCTTCTGCGATCTATGTTTATGTTCTATCTGCAATTTACTTTAATGTTGATGTGATTGCTAATCTGGAAAAGATATTGAGCTAACTGCGAAAATTGAAATAAATTGCTCTAAGTATAGAACATACCTAAAATTAACACAAGTCAAAGTTTTTCGGGTCAAAGTGTTGTTGCTGCTAGGTCGAAGGTTGGATCGAAGAAGGCAAGTTGACTTGGTGTGGAGGAGGTCTATGTCTAGGTTGAAGAGTCTCAGGAAAACTATTGAAGGAAGAGATTTTCACTGGTTTTCCCCTAGATAGGGGTTTTGCCCTGGAAGAGTGCCTACAACTTGTGTCTTGTGTTTTTGCGATCGTCATGCACACATAATTTCGTAATTGCTTGATGAAAGATAATATAACAAATAAGTAAAAGAAGCCAACATAATTCACAAGTAATTATCAAGAAAGAGAAATCTAACCCTAATTCTACTAGCATTGATTTCTCAACATGGTATCAGAGCTAAGGTCGAAGAAGATTGAAGATCATTTTGTTGGCCTGAAGGAAATGATTACTCCCTCTATGACAAGAATAGGATTCAATACTACAGGAAGATGGATCCAGAAGATTGTCTACTACTTATTCAACATGGTCAAAATTCAAGGGTTCTTAGCTGCACTTACAGGATCACTTAATGATGATAATGCATGTATCACTGACAGTGGAGCATCAAGGCATATGATAGGGGAAAGTAAACAAATTCTAGCTCTATCAAAGGAACCATGTTCTCATGCAGTGGAATTGAGAGACAACAAAAGCTATGTTGTTAGAGGCCTAGGATCAACATCTTTGAAGTTGAAGAATTGAGAAAAACTACATCTCAACAACATACTATACGTTCCAAGTGTGAAAAGGAATTTGCTTTCAATTTCTTGCTTAGAAGATAAAGGGGATAGAGTTTCTTTTGTTGATGGAAAGGTCTTGGTTTGGGGAAAAGATTCAAGGATTGATAAAGCTAGATTTATTGGAGTTCATGAAGAAAGCTTGTATAGAGTCATTATACCACCTCCTCAAGCCCTAGTTCATATGGAAATCAATCCCATTAAACTATGGCATAGAAGATATCATCATCTTCACTACAAAGTCATGCCCACTCTTAAACAACTAGTTCATTGCATCCCCGATATCAAAGAAGATCATGAAGGAGTTTGCAAGGGATGCTCTTTGGGAAAACATGCAAGAAAACCATTTTCAAATAGTGAAACAAGGTCTAAAGAAATATTAGACCTCATACATTTTGATGTGTGTGGGCCCATGTATGACAAATCACTTGGAGGTCAACTTTACTATGTAACATTTATTGATGATCACTCTGGAAAGACATGGCTCTACCTTCTCAAGAAAAAGGATGAAGTATTTGAGAAATTCAAAGAGTTTAGAAGTGAAGTAAAAACCCTAACCGAAAGAAAAATAAAGAATTGAGATCTAACAATGGTGGGGAATACACTTTTGAAGAATTGAATGCATATTGTAAAGAAGCAAGAATTAAGAGGGAGCTTATTATTCCCTACTATCCCTAACAAAATGGAGTGGCCGAAAGAAAGAATAGGACAATTGAAGAAGGTATACGAACAATGCTCCTTGATCAAGACTTACCAAAATTTCTATGGGAAGAAGCAGCAATGACAACGGTATATATTTAAAATAGAAGTCCTCGTAGAATTCTTGAAAATATGACACCTTAGGAAGCATTCACAAGGAAGAAGCCAAGTGTGGACCATCTCTGAATCTTTGGAAATCCTACCTATATCTACATTCCAAAGGAGAAACGAAAGAAGTTATTTTCTAGAAGCATCAAAGGGATATTAGTTGGCTATAGTCTCTCCTCAAAGACATATAGAATCTACATCACGGAAGGGAGACACATTGAAGTAAGTAGGGACGTTATATTTGATGAAAATCAAGCCTACAAAAGATCAAAGGACATTCCTATTGATTTCGAAGATGAAGATCTACCTATATTTGAAGAAGAAGAAATACAACCCAACAATCCATCTACAATTCAAGAAGAAGAAGAAGAAGAAGGACCAAGTGAGCCTATTCAAACTGTTATCATACCGCACCCAAGGAAGAGGCCAAATTGGTTAAAATCTACTCTTGAAGATGTTGAAGGACATAGAGTTGCAAAAGGAACCTTTAGAGAAAGCACAAGGTCAAAGAGATATTCTTGATATGCTGCATATATGACAAGACTAATTGAAGCCGAATGTAACAAACTAAATTTATATAAAAATAAACACAAATAATGTAAAAGACAACAAATAAGATTAATGATTAATTAGTTAGCAATTAATGAAAAGGTATGTCCCTAAGGAAAAACGTTAGTGAAAGGGTACTTACCTAGCTATATATACAGGACCCTCATTCTCATTTGTATCATCCTACATCACTTGTTTTATACAATATACAGTTTACAATTATTATCCTACAATGGATGTCTTTGTTTACGAAATATTTTTGCTGTGTATATGACTTTTGGTCGTTACATTGGTATCATGGCAATTCAATCCTCTGGCTGCTCCATTGTTGCACAGAGTCACGCTCTCCGATCTAGGCCCTTAGCCATCTAGGTTTCATCAACATTGTTGTTGTCGAGATTGAAGTGTTTCACTACACTTTAGGGAGTTTCTTCGTCGCTAATTCGTCAGAGGCCTTTGGCCATTAAACAAAAAAAAAAAAAAAAAAGAAAAAAAAAGAAGATAGTCAAAGAAAAATCAATAAAAATAAACTATAAAAAAAAGATATATATAGTCTAGTGTAAAATTTGAAGGAGATGGTGGATGATGATGGATAGTTGACAACATCCCGATGGTGGAGTGCGGAGTTTGTCATTGCGGCTGCAGGAATGCAGCACCGACTGTTATTCCTAGCACAGGACAGGTAATGTGTGTATATATAAATTTTTCCTTTTTTATATGATTTTTTTAAATATCAAAAAAAATATTAACCTCTTTTTTCTTAATTTAATAATTTTTTTCTAGTTTTTTTCACTTATAAATGTGTATATACACTTCTTATTTATATTATGATTTTTTATTTTATTTTTGTTTTTTTAATATATATTATATAATATATATTTTTTTTTTTTCAATGGCCAAAGGCTTCACGGTGAACGGACAATCTCAAGAAATTTGTGTAGTGAAACGCTTGGATTGCGACTAAAACTATTGAAATATGTAACTAGGTTTGGCCTTCATAATGACATGTGTAATCATAATTTTATGTAATTAATGAAAGGAAGAAAAATAAAATTATTTTGTTATGCTTGAAACATGGGTTTCATGCTCAAGGAATTTCATTTTTTAGATCTAGCTCCCATTGTGAGCTCTTAGGTTTGGTCATTAAATCATAAAGTCTATTGAGTCAATGTCATGTATTGAAGACCCATTTTGGGCATGTTACATATTGAAAGAAAAGTTAAAAGAGACTTGATCCTCGTCTCTTAGAAACTTCTCACCATTATCTTTATTAATACCCGTTAATATTTTTATTTTCCTAAGGTTAGACTTAGGAACCCATTAAAAATATTAATTATTTTAATAACTCCTCATCCAGATGGAATTTCTCCAGACGATTTATGGGTCTTGGAGATCTCATGTGCTTTAGCCACTCCACAAAATTTCAAGGTTAGAGCACATCTGATGTTACCCAAAATCAACACTCCCTCTTAGCGAGGAATGTGCTCTAGCAATGCTTCACCATAGAAGCATCATACAAATCTTCTGCATCGGTCCGTTGTGCTGATGGTTGACTTGCTACCCCACATCCACTGCACTATTGCTTTCTATATTGTTGCCCATGACACTGCCAATGCCACTGCTACATCTGTACTGCAGCTCCCTCTCAACATGTTGCATCATGCTGCCCATAGCATTGCCACAGCTAACTGTTGCACTGCAACTCCCACTACTTATCCATTTCTGCTACTGAAATGGATTCTTCACCATACCCATCTTCTCCCTGAAATAAACAAACTTTGTTCTTCCTAGAGCCTTGGTGAGGATGTCTGCCACCTATTCTCCTATAGGAGTACCTCAACTATACTGCCCCTCGTTGGACAGTCTCTGACAAAGTGACACTTGATATCAATGTGCTTCGACCGATCATGAAATACTGGATTCTCAGAGAGCTTGATGCAACTCTAATTATCACACAAAATCTCGGTCGCTTCCATCCTTCTCTTGAATAGATTCACAAGCAATTTCCTAAGCCATATGGCTTTGCACGAAGTTGTGCTAGCTTCCATATATTCTGCTTCAGCTGAGCTCGAAGCCACGGATTTTTGTTGTCTACTACACCAGGAGGTCATTCCTGATCCAACGTTGAAACAATATCCAATTCTACTTTTCCGATCTACTGAACTTCCAGCCCAATCTAGGTCAGTGAACCCACTCAGCCTGATGTCAGTGCCTTGGGTGTACAATAGTCTATGCTCGATTGTTCCTTGTATATACTTGAGAACATGTTTGGTTGTTGCCCAGTGCGCCCTCTTGAGTTCCACCATGAACTGATTGAGGGTGTTGACAGCATAACAAATGTCTGGCTTGGTATTGACCACATACATTAGGGACCCTATAAGCTTCCTGTACAAGGTGGGATCAACGTCTTTATCTTCTAATGCATCAATCTTCTTCCAGTTGGTGATAATTGGAGTAGCCATAGGTCTACATTCCTACATCCTGAATCTCTTCAGGATCTTTGTAGCATATCTCCCTTGTCCACGGAAGATCTTACCCTTCTACTGCCAAACTTTCAACCCCAAGAAATAATGCACCTGTCCCAAATCCTTCATGTCGAATTTTGTGGCTAGGTTCTTCTTGCAGTCTTTGATGAGCCTGGATGATCCTATTAGGAAAAGATCGTCCACATATAACACCAATATTAGAGGCTCATTTTCTACGACAAGATAGTAGAGCTTAGGATCTGTGTCACTCTTGACAAACCCCATCTTATGCAAGTAGCCATCAATTCGGCCGTACCATGCTCTAGGCGTCTGTTTAAGCCCATACAAGGCTTTCTTTAATATGCATACATAAGATTTCTTCTCATGTGTCTCAAAACCCTCTGGTTGTTCGAGTATACTTCTTCTTCTATCACCTCGTTCAAGAACGTCATCTTGACATCCATCCAGTGAATCTCCCACCCCATTTGGGTTGCAAGGGATATCACAGTTCTAATAGAAGTATACCTGGCTACTGGTGCAAAGATTTCTTCATAGTCTATCACTTCCTTCTGTGCATACCCCTTAGCCACAAACCTAGCTTTGTATTTCTCCACACTGTCGTCTGGAGCATATTTGACTTTGTAGATCCATCTTGAACCTACCACTGACCTGTCCTAAGGCCTAGGTACCACTTCCTAGACATCATTGACCATTATAGAACTGTATTCCTCCACCATAGCATCTACCCATACTTGGTGTTGAACGGCCTCCTGAAAACTAGAGTGTTCCCCAACCTGAGCTACTAGGGCCAGGTATTTATCTCGCTGCCTTTGCTCCCTTTTATCATTCCTAGGTGCACCAATGAAGTCCTCTGCATCCTGTAGAATCTGTCGGAGTTCTCGACTCATTCTTCCACTGGGAGTGGGTACATCTATCAGCTCTTCCTCTTCCTAAGATTCCTCCTATTCTGAAGCTTTGCCTTTAGGAGAATTTTTGGTACTAGTTTTTGTTGGTCAAAGTGGTTGGACCAACAGATCGTCTTTTAACTGCTCCTCAGAAGGCATTTCTCAGGATTTCTTGAAAGTTTTGTCCTCCATGAACTTTACATCCCACCAAACTACTACATTCCTACTCCCTGGAATATAGACTCTATATGCCTTAACATTCTCGTTATATCCCACAAGATATCCTTTCTCAGCAGTTTGATCTAATTTTTTTCTCTTTTCTTCAGGTATACGACAATACGCCAAACTCTCAAATACCTGAAATGACTGACTTCGGGTGTCTTCCTCGTGAAGACACTTTCCGAAGTGATTTTTCCCAATGCTCTGTATGGAGTCTTGTTCTGGACATAAACTGTCGTGATGCATGCTTCTACCCACAAGAATTTGGGCATATCCTGATCATACAACATTGCCCTAGTTGCTTCCACAATAGTCTTGTTTTCCTTTCCACTACTCCATTCTACTCCGGATTGTAGGGAGTTGTCCACTATCTTCTGATGCCTTCCCTAGAGCACAAATCGGTGAATTCCTTATCAACGTACTCTCCACCATTGTCTAAGCGCAACACTTTTATCTTCTTTCTTGTCAGATTCTCTACTAGAGCCTTGAACTCTTTGAATCAACCAAAAACCTCATCCTTGGTTTTCAAAAAGGAGATCTAAGTCTTCCTGGAATGGTCATCGATGAAGGTGACGAAGTATTCAGCACCACTAAGAGCTTTTGTGGACATATGTCCACAGATGTCTGAGTGTATCAATCCTAGAACACTCTGAGCTCTATTGTTACTTCTGGAAAACATTGCTTTGGCATACTTGCCTAGAGCGCACCCTTTACATACATCATCTCATTCGATACTTAATTCTGGAACTCCTGATATTGTTTTCCTGAGAATTCTCAGAGCCCCATGGTTTAAGTGTCCCATCCTCCCATGCCATAGTTCATTCAAATATTTATCTCCATTGCTGCCTATCAATGCCATTGGAGATTCTAGTTGTAATCTATACAGCCTGTTACTTCTAATTCCAATCTAGGCCTTCCTTTTCCAACTCGAGTGTTTGATATATACTTTCTCCTTAATGAAGAAAACATCATAGCCTTGTTTTGAAGTTGAGATACGAAGAGTAAGTTCATTCCCAATCCTAGCACATGCAGCACATTGGTTGCTCGAAGCTGCTCTCCTGCTTCGGTTTGTAAGACTACAGTACCTCTTCCTACACGGGTACACTTTACCTTATTTCCCATGGTGATCTGAAAATCATCATTTCTTCCTAATAATTTGAAAAACATTCTCAAATTCCTGTCATTTGCCAAGAAGCTCCACTATCTATATACCAAACCTCAGAGGAGGTAGAGCTTGCTAGGCAAGCGACTTCTTCTTCCAGTCTGGAAGCTAACATAGAATAATCTTGATCTATGTCCCTTGTGCTTTCTTCTGGAAATCTGCGTGAGTCCCTTTGAGTTGATACTTTTGCATCATGCTCTTGTCCCATAGCCAATTCTTCTCCCCTGTTGTTGGATCTCTACTTTGATACCATGTGAAAATTTCTAACCCGAAATTCTACTGCAATAGCTAATTTATTTCACCTACTTATTCTTCACAATAAGTTATTTACGAAATCCCTTCAGCAAACATTAAAATAAATTCTACCGCAGTTATCACATAATTACACAGAGAAAATAACAACAATATACATGCACAATAACCAATCACATCAACACAGGTGTTTTTGGACAACTGTCCCCGGAAAAACCCAATGTGGGAAAATCAGTGCAGCAGATGAGGGTTTTAATAATCTTTAGTGACAATCACTTTATAGGAATGATTTTACAGAGAAACTGAGAGAAAACACCTAAGACTTTCCCCTGTAAACTTTCTGACACCCTGGAGACCCTTCTCCCACTTTTGCATCACTTTTGTGTCACTCTGCGTGGTTCTGCGTCCCTCTACATCAACCTGCGTGAGGGTTGCATCTCCCCTGGACTGCGTCTCCCTCTACGTTGTCTCTCAATGCCCCTGCATCACCTCCTCCTCAGTCACTGACTGTTGTTGATGCCCTCCTCTTCCTCCACCCTCCAAATCTCCCTTTGAAATCAATCTCCTACTCTTTGAGAATCGATTTTCCTTGGGATACTAAGTATCTCCCAGTGTGTCTCCAAATGATCCTCAAGTCTTCTCTTATACTTTTCTTGTTGAAGAATCAACGGCCGAGATTAAGTCTCTAATCAACGGCTAAGATTAAAACAGACTTGATCCTCGTCTCTTAAAAGCTTCTCACCCTTATCTTTATTAATACTCATTAATATTTTTATTTTCCTAGGTTTAGACTTAGGAATCCATTAAAAATATTAATTATTTTAATAACTCCTCATCCAGGTGGAATTTCTCTAAATGATTTTTGGGTTTTGGAGATCTCATGTGCCTTAGCCTCTCCACCAAATATCAAGGCTAGAGCACATTCGATGCTACCCAAAACAGTTGGTTGGGATGTTCAAAGTAAATAATGCAAATCAAGTTCTCTTTCTTAAGAATAAGTCGAAAGACATCAAGATGATTAGAGAAGAATCCATTTAATCCTACTTCATGAGAATTACCAAGATCAAGAATGATGTTGTATCTATTAGAGAAGTCATTGGTGACAAGAGAGGTCACTCTTATTGCACTTGGAGGCCTTACAAGAGAATCGGATGTGTTTAACACCACTATCCTCAACAATGGCAGGATTCCGGGATTTGATGAATTATTGGCTAGATGCACTCAAGAAGAAATAAGGATGATGGAAAGGGACAAGCCCTCAAATGGAAACTATCCTACTACCTTCTTCGCTCATGCTAAGAGGAAGAACAATGTTGGTCCAAGAAGACAAGGTCAAGGGTTCAAGTTGAGATTCAAAGAAGGAAGAAAAGGAAGATGCTTCAATTATAACAGGTTTGGCCACTTCGCTAGAGAGTGTCCTCACAAGAAGGATACTCCAAGAGATGATGACAACCATAACAACAACTTCAAGGGAAATGGAAATCAAAGGAACAACAGGTTCAACAACAAAGGAAAGACGAATGCTCTCGCTGCTCGAAATGGAAATGGTTGTCCTCCCGAGAAGTCGAGAAACTCCAGGTATGAAGAAGTTAATGTTCATGAAAAGCCAAAAGGAATTTCATCTTATTTCTTCCCTCACCACCACCTCACCTCCAATACATTATATCATTGGTTGATTGATAGTGGTGCCCCAATGCACTTCACTGGGTACAAAGAGGCTCTCTCAAACTTAATTGAAAAGAAGACAAATATGGAGATTATACTTGGGGATAATGCCACTTATCCCATGAAAGGAATTGGGACTGTTACTCTTTATTTAAATCAAGGTCAAACCCTTCATTTTCAAAAAGTGTTGTATGTACCTGATCTAAAAAAGAATCTAGTCTCTATTTCTGCGATGAAAGATAAAGGTTTCAAGGTGACATTCATTGATGGGAAGGTTCGTGTTTGCCAAAAGAACCCAAGAGATGCATTCATTCTTGGATTCAGGGTTGAAGGTCTCTATCAAGTTGGAGGAAGTTCGTTTGGAGCAACGACTTGTGATACTTTTCTTCAATCCGAATTATGGCACTGAGATTTTCTCAACTTCATTTCAAAGCCTTACCTGATGTAAGCAAGATGGTCACAAGCATGCCTGAATTCAACTTAGATCATGAAGGTGTTTGTTAGGGTTGTGAAGCTTGAAAACATACAAGGGGACCATTCCCCTCAAGTGAAACTCAAACTACCAATATTCTTCAATTGGTCCATTCTGATCTATCAGGTATGTTGCTCGTGACATCTTTGGGTGGATATTTGCACTATGCAATTTTTGTGGATGACTTCTCTCACAAAGCATGGATCTATTTCTTAAAGAAGAGGAACAAAGTGTTCAAATGGTTCCACTTTTTCAAAGCCTTGGTCGAGAATCAAACATGGAAGAAGATAAAAATATTGAGGACTGATAATGGGACTAAATATGAGTCAAATGAATTCAATGACTATTGTAGAGAAGTTGGCATTAAGAGGGAGACTACTATTGCATATACTCCTGAACAAAATGGTGTTAACGAAAGGAAGAATTGAACTATCATAGAATCCACCTGTGCCATTCTTTATGACTAAGGTCTACCGAAGTTCTTATGGGGAGAAGTTGCCAACACCGTTGTGTATGTTCAAAATAGATGTGCACATCAAGCAATGGACTTCAAGACACCTAAAGAAGTATTCACCGGTAAGAAACCTGATGTTTCTCATTTTAGAATTTTTTGTTGTCCCGTATATTTTCATGTTCCGAAAGAGAAAAGAAACAAACTAGATGCATCTAGGAACAAAGGAACATTTGTAGGCTACAATAAAACTTTGAAGGCATATAGAACTTATGTGCCTAGTCAAAGGGAAGTGGAGATAAGTCATGATGTCATTTCGATGAAGATTCTGCCCTTAGGAAAGTCTCAGATCTTCCTATCACTAGGAACGACAATAATGATGTTAATGCAGGAAAGCAGGATGAACCTCTGACTAATGATCTGATGCCCAATGTTGAAGGTCCAATGGATCCCACTGATCCACCTCTTAGTGAGCCCACTACCTCAAGAAAAATACCTTTGTGGCTCAAAGATACTCTTGAAGATACTGAGAAACATATTGCACCGAGGGGGACATTTCGTGAAAGCAAGAAGTAAAACAAGTACCAAGGGTACTTAGTTGCCATGAGTACCATTGTACAATAAGAGCCTTGTACATTCGAAGAAGCCGTGAAACAATGAGTTTGGAAGGATGCGATGAACGAGAAGTATGAGTCGATCATGAAGAATGACGTCTAGGATGTAGTTCCTAGACCCAAGGACAAGTCAGTGGTCACTTCAAAATGGCTATACAAGATCAAACATGGAACTAATGGGAGTGCTAAAAAGTTCAAGGCCAGATTTGTTGCTGGAGGCTTCTCTCAAAATGAAGGAGTGGACTATGATGAGATATTTGCACCAGTTGCCCGATATACCACTGTCTATTCGATCATAGCCCTTGTTGCCTCGCAAGGATGAATCCTTCACCAAATCGTTGTCAAAACAGCGTTCTTGCATGGCTCGCTTAAGGAGGAAGTCTATGTAGAACAACCCGAGGAGTTTTAAGTTCAAGATCGAAAGACACATGTATGCAGGTTGAAGAAAGCCCTCTATGGGTTGAAGCAAGCCCCTAGGGCTTGGTTTAAGAGGATTGATAGTTATCTTATGAAGCTGGGATTTACAAGGAGCAATATTGATCCGAACCTATACTTCAAGGTTGAAAAGGATAAGCCTCTCATTCTAGTCCTTTATGTGGATGATCTCTTTCTGATAGGTGATGACCCTCTCATTCATCAATGCAAGAGGGAGTTGGCTTCCGAATTCGGAATGAAGGACCTAGGACTGGTGCACTACTTCCTAGGGCTGGAGGTCTGGCAAAACCCAGGTGAGATTTTCCTTTCTCAAGGAAAATACATTGTGAAGCTACTTAAGAGACGTGGGATGGTGGACTACAAGTCTGTATCTACTCCGATGGAACTCAACTTCAAGAAGCTATGTCAAAGTGTTGTTGGGCCCAAATAGAAAACCCTTCCAAGTATCATCAACTTGTGGGGGCCTTGATGTTCTTGGTCAACTCATATCCTAACATACACTTCGTTGTGAACATGTTGAGTCAATTTATGGTCGAGCCTCATCACATTCACTGGATTGCTACTAAGAATCTCTTGAGATATCTCTGCGGCACAATCCACTATCGATTGAAATACATTGTTGGGAACTTGAGGCTACATGGATATTCGGATGTTGATTGAGCTGGCAGTGTGGTGGATCGTAAGAGCACGTCTAGGTGTTGCTTCTCTTTGGGGCCTGCTTCAATATCTTGGATGAGCAAGAAGCATAAATCGGTTGCTTTACGCACCGTCGAGGTCGAATACATTGCTGCAAGTATGGCCTGTTGTGAAGTTGTTTGGTTGAGAAAGCTCTTCAGTGAGCTATTTGAGCACGAGCTACATACCACCATGATATTCTATGAAATCTAGAGTGGGATTCACCTTTCAGAGAATCTTGTGTTCCACAACTGCTCCAAGCACATTGATATCAGGTACCACTTTATTCGGGATATGGTACAACAGGGAGTAATAAGGCTCCAACACATTAGAACAGATGAGCAAGTCACAGACATTCTCACAAAGCCTTTGGGGAAGGTCAAATTCTTAACCTTCTGAGAGAGACTTGGAGTCATGGAATGACCCTCCTATGAGGGTCCCATATGAGTTGGACACTGAGCTCTGGGAGCTCCTGGGGGCTTGGGGTACTTCTTGGAGCTATGAGCAACCATGATCCGGATTTAAACAAGAATGCAACAAGTTACAAAGATAACCATAAACACAGAGATGCAGTGGAAATAATACTTCATTTCATTAATGTAAAATACTGAAATATGCTTACAAACGGAAATGAAAATAAACCAGCTAGGGCGATGGTAGCTTATCTGTGAGAAGAGATGTGGCGACTACATGCCTCTGAACTGTGTTACAATGAGGCTCGAAGACCTATTTATTGTTGAGAAACAATGGAAAACCCTAAACATCCAAAAACCTAATCCTAGAAGATGAAACGCCAAACTGTGGACACCATTTTGGGTAAATTGGTACATCAACTTCCCGGGGTCGTAACTTTGGCACCCGATCTCCATTTGATGCGTACAATAGCTCTTTAGAAAGATCTATTCGAGAACTATAACTTGGGAAAAGAGCAACATTGGTCAATGGACCATGTTGCTCCCAGATTTCCCAAAAAACGTCGTTGAGGGCCCTCAAAACGGCTCCGGAAGTTCAGGACCCGAAAAACTACTAAAAATAGTAAATTGTGCTACAATTACGGAAACTGAAAAACTGAAAGAGACAGTTGTGGGGGTCCAAGTGGGATAGGTGGGTGGCCACCAACATCCACCTGGATCATTGCCCCCCCCCTTGGGAAGCAATGGTCCCCATTGCATTGAGTTCCTCCATCTGCTGAACTTGGTCCTTGGTGAGCTGTTCTGCAATCTTCGATGTGTCCAATAATGGTGGGAAGCATGGTCGAGGGCGGTACACAATGAATACTTGGTGCAGGCGAAGGAATGAGGGAATGTTGTGCTCCAAAGCATTGTTTCCCATAGCCTTGGTAATGGTGTAAGGACCATGTCGGAGTGGTCTGAGCTTCTAATGGGTTCTGGTAAGGCATTCTTTCTGCCGATGCAACCAGACTTTGTTGCCTGCCTGAAACTTGTGTGGTACCCCTGTGGGTGAGGAGAAGTTGTTCCTGTCTACTTTCATGACCGTATCCATCTGCTGTTGTTGTTGCATGGAGGAACACTTTGCGCGAGTCATGGATGTGGGGACAATCTTCCCCTTACTTTGGGAGCGAACCAGACAAAAAATGAATTTCCTAGTCTAGGAGATGAGTTTGTTGCCTTTCTTAGCAATGATCAAAGAGGTGGTGGTAGGTGGAGCTACCTCCAGTATCTTGTATAATGAATTACCCAAAGAAATAATGACAGCGCGAGGCCTTGACTCATACACAGCATGTCACCTCCACAAGTATGGTTAGCCTAATAATACATCACAAACATCCAAAGGTGCAACATCACACAATACCCCATCTGTAAAGGGCTTGATGTTGTAGGGAAGGCGGCACTGCTGGCAGACTCGGAGATCTCATCCTTGGTGAAGCCACCTGATACTGTACGGCTATGGGTGTGGTGTAGTCGGTAGGCCCAACCGCTTCACAACCTCTACTGAAATGAGGTTCTTTTGGCTCCCACTGTCAACAATGAATTGCAGCGGCAAACCCTTCACCCACATTTGTGAGTGGAAAAGGCGCTCCCCCTCCTCTGGATCTTCGAGCTCATCCTTCTGGACCTTGGCGGTGGAAACAATGGCATTGGGCTCCGTGTCAATGATCTGCTTCCCTTTGCCATTCCCCTTGTCGAGTTCTGACTCGGGTCGAAACATGCATCTGATTCTGAAACCTTCAACTCGGCCACCAGCAACTGCTTGGTCAGACACTCACTCGTGTTGTGAGTGGGGCTCTTATGGAACTCACACCACTTTCTTGTGTCCTTCTTTAGCTTCGTGGTGTTGTTCTTTTCTTGCGGCTTCGACGGGTTTTCCTAGGTCACCCCTCCTTGGCTTTGTCCTTTGGTCTTCGGATTCGCAGATCCAAAGTCTCGCTTCTTCTGTTTAAACTTCTGCTCGATTTTGACAGCGTATTGGTCTGTCATGCCGAGCAAGGCGATGTTCAGGAACTCCACCTCTTCCTGGATGTATTTGCGTAGGCAGTCGTGGTATTTGAGTACCAAATGCAGCTCAGATTCCTTGATACCCAACTGTGTGCGAAGGGTATGAAAAATGTTTGTGAACTCCGATACATCTTAATCCCTTACCTGTCGCAGCGTGGTCCACTTTATGCATTTGTCCTCATAGCTTTTGACAGGGTAGTACTGTTCCTTGATGGCATCCCGGAATAAATTCCAAGAGGGTGCGGCTGAAAATAGTGAGCCCGTACTTTCATCCTTATGCTCGCAGTAGGTTTCCCACCAGTCCTTAACATGGGGGGCTGCTTTGAGAAGAGCGAAAATAATCTTTTCCCGACTGAAAAATCATGAACAGAAAAATAATCCTCTAGCAGATTTAACCATTTATCTACGGCATCTACATCTATTTGACCCTTGAATATGGGGATTTCAAAATTAACGTGTATCTTAAACGATGTGGCGTTTCCAGAGTAGTTGTTGGAAGCCGATGTGTCGCCTCTGGTTAGCCGCTGAAGGATCTGTGCAAAGTTGTCCATCATCGCGTTCCTTTGTCGCTCGAGAGCTTCTTCGAGCAAGATTTTGATAGGATCTCCTGCCCCCTCGTCTTTCTTTTCATCCGCCATGGGAGGCCGTCGGGATTTGCGACACTGGTCTTGCAAAGGTTCGACGAGTTCAAGCCCTAACTCCTTATATCCTGACCTCATTAGGGACATGCAAATAAAAACAGAGAAAAAGCAAACCCGCTCTGGTACCATTGATCCGGATTTAAACAGGAACGCAACAAATTACAAAGATAACCATAAACACAGAGATGCAGTGGAAATAATACTTCATTTCATTAAATGTAAAATATTGAAATATGCTTACAAACAGAAATGGAAATAAACCAGCTAGGGCGATGGTAGCGTATCTTTGAGAAGAGATGTGGCGGCTACATGCCTTTGAACTGTGTTACAATGAGGCTCGAAGGCCTATTTATTGTTGAGAAACAATGGAAAACCCTAAACATCCAAAAACCTAACCCTAGAAGATGAAACGCCAAACTGTGGGCCCCATTTTGGGTAAATTGGTACATCAACTTCCCGGGGTCGTAACTTTGGCACCCGATCTCCATTTGACACGCACAATAGCTCGTTACAAAGATCTATCCAAGAACTATAACTTTGGGAAGAGAAACATCGATCGTTCCATGGACCCATGTTGCTCCCAGATTTCCCAAAAAACGTTGTTTAGGGCCTCAAAACAGCTCCAAAAGTTCAGGACCCAAAAAACTACTAAAAATAGTAAATTGTGCTACAATTACGGAAACTGAAAAACTGAAAGAGACAGTTGTGGGGGTCCAAGTGGGATAGGTGGGTGGCTGCCAACATCCACCTGGATCAGACCATAGGGTGAGTGGTTCACTTTCCCCTAGTGGTGCACTAGACACAGGGTGAGTGGTTCACCTTCCCTTGTGATACCCCATGATGGTTGACATGTGTGTGGTGAGTGGTTCACCTTCCCCTACCATTGCAGACACATTTATGTAGGGTGAGTGGTTCACCTTCCCTTACAATTAACATATATGCATAGGATGAGTGGTTCACCTTCTCCTATGGCATATGAATAGGATGAGTGATTCACCTTCTCTTGTCGATGCCCCAGCACACATCCTACCCATGGAGTCTGGGACAAGGGAAGTACCTCACATCTGGACAATGAGTTGGGAAAAGATGGTTAGGGACCATAGCACTACCAATGGACGCATCGTGTACTGTCGTACTCCCTATGACTAGGACACATGGGGTTCAACAACTTGATCTGGGATCAAGAACTGACTTTTGTCAGTTGACAGTGGTATGATCTTATGATTTACTCTCGACCACTTCTTCTTCATTATTACTGCATGGTTCAGCAGAGCAGTGATGACAGACACAGTACATGATGACAGATGACATGATGATGACAGATGGATTGGCAGGTGGAATTCTCTATAGTTCAGAGGGAGTGTTAAAATTGACAACTAGGGCCAAATTCCACCTTAGGAAAGCTCATATGATGGATCTGATTATTGCATTGGATTGCTCTTTTCGAGAGGTCCAATTTTGGTATAAAGATCATCTCATTCTAACAACAGAAGTGGAATTTTGAATTTATTCTCTCTCATGCACAAATTGTCAAGGTTTGACCTCTCTCCTCATTTGGACATTACTCATCTCAACACACATCTTTCTCTCCTCTCTTGATTGGTTCATACAGCTTGGAGGCAGCCTCTCTCTTCTTTGCACGTGGCAGGGAGTCGACTTTTTCTAGGACAGAACAGGCTGAATTTCAAAGGAACAAACCAACATTGAGCAAGGCTCATTTGACCTCCGCTGACTTTGGTTTTCGGGGCAGAATTTTGATCATTGGAGGCTGCATTTATTGGCACAGAAATCAAGGAGTTTGGGACAGTTTGACCAACGTTGACTTCAGATTTGACCGCAAAAAATTACAACAGTGTTTGACTAGGTTTGACGGCTCTGTTTTGGGCTGACTTTGACTCTCTTGGAAGGCCTAATTGCACTATTGTTGACCGAGTTGCTTGGAGGACATTTTGGTGTTGCTTTGACCAATGTTGACTTTCTGGTTAGGGTTGCAGCTGACTGTTCTTCTCTGTTGATTTTGACAGGGTTGTTTTGACTATGTATTGGGCAAGTGAATTTGATATTTGTTCTCTCTCCCTCTACTAAACTATAGAATAATAATAAAAATATTTGATCTAAGGGTTTCCCCACATTGGGGTTTTTCCCTAGCATCCGCCAAATCTTGTGTCCTCTTGCCTTGGCTTGTCTTCTGCACATGTTTTTATGTTCTATCTGCATTTACCATCAATGTGTTTAAGTTAATGTGATTGCAACTGGAAATAATTGGAAAATTGTCATTGGGTTGATAAGGAACATTGAATTAAATTGTGCTAAAGCATAGAACATACCATTGATATCTAAAATTAGCAAAGTATGATGTCATAAAGATGTGAAACAAGTCAGGGGATTGAAGTTCTCTCAATCCAAAAAGTTGTTGAAGTCTAGATGACCTAAAGGAAGAAATGAGGTATGTATGCATATATATTTAAATTAAGTCATGTAATATGGTTGCAAATATCATGAATGAATGCTCTACCTCGAGAACATGATCAAAAGAAAGGATCTCCTCCTCTAGAAGAATGCGAGAAGACATGCTTCACACATTGACTAGATGAAATCAACATAATGAATGCTCATGAAATATGAGGTGGTTGACAAAATTAAAGGAACTGTGATTGGAAGTTCCAAAAAGGAAATGTGTGAAAAAAGAAAGGAAGAGATTATGAAAATGCAACTATGAAGAAAGGCAATTAACATCCAAGGATTGAAAGATTTGACTATGGTATCTCCATGAGAAAGATATGAAGACCCAGATGAAGTCTGAAAAAGGAGACCCTTGACATTGTATATTGTTTTGGAGATGTGTCAATATTTATGCAGGATGTTCATGCAAACAAGAAAGAGGTCATGATGAAAGACCATCACAAAGGTAATTTTAATTTAATGTTCATTTTTTTTTTTATTTTGAACAATATCTAGATGGGCTAATGCAGGGTTGCAAGGGAAGAACTGTGGATGTCTTCTACAACTGATGCTCATATAGTAGGATGAAAGGTCCTTAAGGTAACATGACAAGAAGAACGCAGTAAAGCATAAAGGAAGGTCATATATGGATAGAAAGGACCACTTGCCGATGAATTGTAAGATCACGTGACTGACATGATTCATGAATGAAAGTGATGGATGGTCTATGCCCTACAAAGAACTCCCAAAAGATGCAAGCTTCATATTAAAAGAAGAAGTTCATGACATCGAAAGAGGAAACCTTACAGGCAGTTGGTTGTCCCAGGATCTCCACCTAGAGAGTTATTGGAAGCAAGTCCCTGGTGAAGAGGGAGCTTGGTCAAGTCCCTGGTTAAGAGGGAGCTTGGGTACATTCCTTTTATAGGAAGGGATACATTCTTTCAATGGAATGGGTGTATCCTCCCTAAGTTGAGAGGGAGAGATAGACACATCATTCTTGTCTTCACTTGGGAAGATAGAATGGAGGATTGGATAAGCATCTGGCATTCGATACTCTTTGAGGATGTGTTAGGGCATATAAGATAAGAGTAGTCGTAGAGGACCGATATTCTTTGAGGATTGGGAATCCAAGATAAGAATAGTCCTGGTGGGACATATTCTGAGAGAACCTGTGTGGGATATGTTCCGAGAGAGACAATGATGAGGGTGTCTATACATCATTGGTCTCACCAGCATTGAGCTCTAATATTATGGAGAGATAGAGCAGTTAGTCAAGGCCTTGCTGTGTAACAATGTTGGATGATATGATACTAAACAGATGGGTTACCAATCTAACTCTTCTTATGAGAATTCTTCAGATTGAGAATGTCCAAGTACCTTGTATGGATTATGAATACCTCCCTAGTTAAGAGGGACTGTTGAAATATGTAACTAGGTTAGGTCTTCATAATGACGTGTAATCATGATTTTATGTAATTAATGAAAGGAAGAAAAATAAAATTATTTTGTTATGCTTGAAGCATGTGTTTCATGCTCAAGGAATTTTATTTTTTAAATCAAGCTCCCATTGTGAGCTCTTACGTTTGGTCATTAAGTCATAAAGTCTATTGAGTCAATGCCATGTATTGAAGACCCATTTTGGGCATGTTACATATTGAAACAAAAGTTAATTTGAGTCAATGTCTAGTCAAAGAACTCTCCAAGAACCAAGTCACAAAATAAAAACTCATGTCGGCCTTGTCAAAGATCAAGTTGGCCTAGGAATAAATTGAAGTCGGCCTCAAATCATGATTGAGGATGACTATATATATTGAAGAACTCGACCTCATTCTAGGCAGATCGAACACCATTGCAAAAGTTCGAGGAGGAGCTAACAAAGAGCCTCATAATATAGCAAAGAAGGGAGACTCATAGCAGAAGGTAAAACCGAGTCTTTTGGGTTTGTCTTTTGGGTCTGTCTTCTGGGTCTTCTATCTCTCACGTACGAACCACTGTTAGGGCACACTTCCAGCTACAAATCAAAGAAGTCACAGTCAGATTTACGAGGAGTTTCAAGGCTCAAGAAGATTTGGATCACAATCTAAGTTGGTCTAGAAGAAGTCTCTACCTTAGCGAAGAGAAAACGAGAAAGTTTGGTCCACTTTTCAGGTTACACACATAATCTAGGGTTTCAGCAACAAGGTAACATTAAGGAAGTTAAGTCAAGGGTCAAGAGATAAGCATTATTCCAACTGAATATACTAGAAAAGTGTGCAAGTACAACGAATAAGGAAACCTCATGAACTTGCCCCATTGAACACTCTTATGTGACATATTGACTGCTACATGAAGCCAAAAAGTTGCAGACCTGTGATAGAAGATAAAAGGCCAAGGACAGAGGAATAGAATCTGATTTAAAGAAGAAGAAGGGGTTGTTGTGACTTGGTTCTTGGAAAAGTTCTTGATCAAGGATCTAGGTCTTGGAATTTGTCAATCGAAGATACCACAAGAAGAAGATTTTGTTTGGGTTTTCCTCTCAAGTTGGTGAGGTTTTGGCCCTGGTTGATTGCCTACATCTGGTGTCTCTTATCTCATTATTGTCCTTCATTTTGATAGTTGTTTGATGAAGATAACTCTATAATAAGCAAAGCTAAAGACGAACATAATAAAAAGAAGTAAAAAAGCATTCACAAGCAGTTATCATTACTAAAGAAAATACCTATTCTCTCTGCCTGAGATTTCTCAACAACAGTAACATTGACGAAGATTTGATGGTCAAACACCGGATCAGACTAATTCTCTGTAGTGTTGAGCGGCCAAAGGATCGAACAACTCTAATACCAATGTAATGAACAAAGTTCATATACGCAGCGGAAATATGCATAATACTTTGAAGACAAAGACATCCATTATAGGAGAAGTAATGTATATTGAATAGTATATAAAGTATATATGTGAGATGATTACAAATGAGAATGAGGGCCTGCTTATATACCCTAGGCAGATGCCCTTTCATGAATGGTCATGTCTCTAAGACGTGCCTCTTCATTACTAACTAGCTAACTAACTATTAGTTAATTAATTATTATTATTATTATTATATATATACACACACTATTAGTTAATTAATTATTATTATTATTATATATATTATTTTTATATGAATTATATTCATAACAATATGCAAGTGGAAAGTACAAATCTAAATGGAGTGTGTGCACCTAGGTTTGCTAAAGCAAGCTTGATAACCCCAAGTGAGAAAGTATGTTGCCCAACTACTAAGAAGTACTTCCCCTTCTATATCTGCATTAGCCCTAGAAATCTGCAACTGTTGGCTAGAAGGAAGATGTTTAGACCCTCTAGAGTGCTCCAAACATTCTGAGAAATTAGCCATCGACGCTACTCCACCAGCTCAACAAAACCTAGAAATGTCTCACGAACCCAACTGGTGGAAATGGCTCCAAAATAAATTGTGCCCTTCTCTATCAATTTTTATTGCTAGCTGCTGAGTGGAACTAGGAAGTCGACCTCCAAAAGTGCTCAGAAAATTCTGCAAAATTAACCCTAGCCTCCTCTCACCAAACCCACAAAAACCCAAAAAGGGTTGGGCCTAATTCCAACCTCCAAAATTACCCCCAATTTGCGGCTTGCTCCTCTGACAGTTGGATAATTCTACCCACCAGGAAACATTGTTGCTTGTCACCTCCAAAATGTTGAGTATTCTCCCCCAATATCCTCCTTATGTCCCCAAGCCAACTCATCCCCAAAATCACTAATCAAACCTCCACAATGAGCAGCCTTCACCAATGACTGCACAGACCCCAAACCAATCACCTATGCGCTAACCCAGAAGAGAAGAATCCGGCCAGTAAAGTTGCCCTCAAACCACCAAAAAAAAACTCTACAAAATGTTGTTGAACCTTGAAGGAAAATGTTCCTAAACTCCCGACAATTTTGTTGCTCTGTAGTTCGTTCTCCTCAAGAAAGCGTGGTACCTCTCCACGCCCACGCTGCTCCAGAATGCCACAAATTAACCTGTAGAATTTCCTTCCAGAGAGCTCCACAATAAGAAAAAGGCTCGTCTAGGGTGGCACTCGAAGTCCACAAAAGGAGTTGAGATTTCCCCTCAAAAACCTCGTGTGATGAACAACACAATGTTGACTTGGCTCAACAGCTCAAGCAAATAGTAGTATTATTTCATATTGATAAAAGCTACCAAATGATGGCCCCTCCTCTTCTATTTATGCTTGTTGTCCTCTTCCTTTCCTCATGGGCCCCATTCTCCACTAATATGCCTTCCTTCCCCTTCCTTCTCTCTCCACAAGTGTGTTTTTCCTAAGGGAGTGTGTATTCCTTTTGTGTGTGGCCCCCACAACACACTAAGAATTGGGGATATTACACGCTTCTCCGCCAAAAATTGCTTGCCCCCAAGCAATAACTGAAAAAGCATTCCCACGATTTGATGGCCCAAGATGTCACTGCAAATAATACCAAGGTCCCAAATGTGCCACTAGGTCATCCCTATCCCATGCACTATCCTGTCACAAAGGAATCCGTGAATACTAGGATTCAAGCAACCCCAATCAGTGTGGAGCACCCCTTGCTCCACTCACTATTCAGCGAGTGTAGGTACAAGAAACCCTTTGCATACTCTCAATAAGTAGAGCATCATGATAATGCAGGACTCTCCAACTTCCCATGAAGTGGCCCTACCGAGTAGTCCACCTGATGTGCTCCAAGAGTAAACTCCTGAAGATACACCCCAACCCGCGTGGGGAGGAAGTCTCTCCCACATGAGCTTCACCTTATATCCTCATGGTTACCAACCAGCAATGCTGATGAAGTCCCCCATGCCATCAACGAGTCACAAAAGCCCAATGGAAGACCTGGATGATCTCCCCATGTAGCAGCCAGATCACCCCTAAAGGTCGCTAAGTTGTCTAGTACTACGATGCCTAGGTCCCATGCTCCTCTCAGGAAAGCGCCACCATGTTGTCGCTGCACCATTCCGAGTCTAATAGGTTGCCCATCATGTGCACACCGCATCCTCCTCCCCTAAAACCTGGTGGTGAAATATCATTGCAGGCCAAGCTCATCCTGCCCAGGTATCTCTATGATGTCAATATCTACCAATCCATCACTAATTCTGACATTGAGCTGCAACAAGAAAAGCTTGCCTCACCAAACAATGGAGGCCTCAATGATCCCCCATGTGTCAACCCTAATGTGAGCTAGATCACCCTCTACTATGGTCTTGCTCCTCACGAAATGGAGTGGCCTATCAACCAACTGAATCCCTGGATCCCCTAGCTTAACCTGCTACAGCATAACTCTAACAACTACTGGAATCCATCTATGCCTCGTCCCTAGTCCATGCATGCAATCAATATATAGGCCCCATGTATCATGAACTAATCTGATGCATGCTAAATTGCCTTGTGCCTGCCACTGCGTAGTACCGATGACCATTGAAAGCCATATGTGCCAAATAGCTATCCCCTGAATGCAACCAATAGATGGGTATCTGATACTCGAAATCGATTGTGTATTCGAATTCGTCTTGCTCTTGCCAACCATCACCACTTACTCTGCCATTCACCATCTTGATAATGTGCCAATACAATGTCTAGAGTCATGACACATACTGGAAGGTTGCTTCAGCCATACACGGCATCCTCAGCTCATGCATGGTCACGACATGCCCTATGAAAATAGTGACACACTTCTCACTTGTGACCAGCTCCCTAGGCATAGGATCAGTGATGAACGATATACCACCCCTGCAGATGATCACTTCATCTCCCAACTTGTGGTTGTCAACTTGCACATTGACCCAATGCCACCGCTAAGAAGTCTCCCCCCTAGTGCATTGAGTGTCATCCAAATATCTCGGGTGAGCTCCTCGTCCCTCGCTACCCATGCCCAGAGTGTCAAATGACAACAACCAAATCATTTGTGCCTGTAAGTGATGTAGAAGAGGGACAGGCATGTGGGTCCCCATGGGTACCATCAAGTCTCACTCATCTGCATCCCCATCGATCCTGAGTGAACTACACCCAAAGGTATGCCTGGTGTCTCCATCCATAAGTCTCCTTGGAGCCAACACTCCAAGACCTCGCGGTGCAGCACCATACGCCCTTGCATACAACCAAGCATCCATGTACTCCTCGCCATGCCATTATACGTTGTGGCCCACCCATGTACACCACTGGATACTCCCTGCTATTGTTGTACCATCTTGTACCGCCTCGTGTCCTGCCTGTGTCATTGCACCTGACAGTGCTGACACTCCTTGCGAGTACTCAATGTGATGTGAATACAGAATAGCAGGCTACAAGCCAGGGCCAAAACCTCTCCACTTCAGAGGAAAACTCATAAATCTCTTCTCTTATAGATTCTTCAATTGATGAATTCCACGACCTCTAGACAAAAACCAATACCGTCCAAGACCAAGTCCAACCCTTCCAGATGATCTACTTCCTTAGATCAAGTCAAACCTAATCAAAACTCTTCCAGCAACACAACTTCGACCTCCAGCTTCAAAATTTTGGCCTCTATCGCAAGTTTGAAATTTTGTCCCCCCAGCAGCAGTTGTTGCCACACGTGTGAGCTTGTTCTTTCCTCCCAAGGCTTCCTCAGACCTTCGCTTGGATTTTCTCATTCTTCTAGTGCTTGAGGATGACTCAATGTGACCTTTGTTGACCTTCTTCACACGTGTGAGAGAGAAATAGCCCATAACAAGATTTCTTCGTCCTCTTCCTTCTTCGTTCCCTTTCTTGCTCTTCTTCTTCACTTGGATGAGTGAGTGAATGAATGTCTTCCAAGGAGATTGAGTTCCCTCCTTTATATAGGCTTCTTAAGGTGGACGTGGCTACTCAATTTAGGCCGACTTTCCAACTTCCAGGCCGACTTGGTATTCAAGGGTATTTGACACTTTTAATGATAAAAATATTTTTCTTTACAAGTTACAATGTGCCTGATGGGGTCTTCAACTTATGACAATGACTCTTTTGACTTTTGACCTAGGACAAACCCTAGAAGCACTCGATGGGTGCTTGACCTCTAAAATAAAAGACATTGAGCATGAAACCCATGCTCCAAAATTAATAATAATAATTTTTCTTTCATTTTACAATATACAAGAATCGAAAGTACATTTCATATTTATGAAGACCGAACCTAGTTACACATTTTTCAACACTCCCTTTCAACTAGGGAGGTCTTCATAAATGGTACATGGACATTCTCAATCTGAAGAAATCTCATAAGGAGAGTCGGATTGATAACCCATCTTCTTAGCATCATACCAATCAGCATTGACATATAGCAAGGCCTTGACTAACAGCTCTATCTCTTCACAAGATCAAAGCACAATGCTGGCGAGACCAATGACTGATAAACATCGTCATCATTGTCTCTCTTGGAACATACCCCACCTGGGTTATCTCAGAGTATGTTCCATCCAGACTATTCTTATCTTAGATAGCCAGTACTCAAAGAATATCGGCCCCCTACAACTACTCTTATCTTGGATGCCCTACCTCATCCTCAAAGAGTATCGGATGCCAGATGCTTATCGAATCCTCCATTCTTTCTTCCCAATTGAAGACAAGAATGATGTGTCTATCTCTCCCTCTCATCTAGGGAGGATATATCAAGCAAACCAAACTTGTCTCTCAAATACACAAGCTTCTTGTTAGGAAGAGATTTTGTCAAAATATCAGCTCCCTGTTCATCAGTGGAGATATACCGTAGCTACAATACACCATTTTGTACTAACTTCCAAATGTAGTGATACTTGTTGTTTATATGCTTTGTCTTTCCATGACACACTAGGTCTTCAAACATTTCTCACTGTAGGGTCCATTCGTCCTTCAAACAAGTCGAACAGCAACGTCCTCAACCAAACAGCTTCTCTGCATTGCTTACTTCACAAACTGCAATATACCCAGCCTTACCACTACTCAAAGCAACCGTATCTTGCTTTCTACTCATCCATGAGATCGTGGAGGATCCCAAATAAAAACATCCTCATGTAATGCTCCTTCCATTCTGCTCACTGCCTCCCCAGTCAAAATATGTATATCCAATCAAATGGACATCTATCCTCCCATCATATTTCAAACAGTAGTGGATGGTTCCTTGCAGATATCTTAGTATATGTTTTGTTGCTATCCAATGATCATGCTTCTGCACCACTTGCAATTGAGTGAGAACCTTTACTGCAAAACATATGGCTGGTCGTGTATTCACCAAGTACATCAGTAAGCCAATCAATTGTCTATATCTGGAAGGATCCAGAGGGCTCGATTCAGAACTCCTTAGTCTTTTCAAGTTTGTGATCATCGAGGTCGTCATTGGTTTGCAATCCATCATGTCAAACCTCCTTGACATCTTAATCACATACTTCCCTTGACCTAGATAGATCTCATCAAATCCTTGTCGGACTTCCAGTCCCAAATAATAGTGCACCAGCCCTAGATCCTTCATGTCAAATTTTGTTGCTAGATGCTTCTTATATTCTTCAATTCGACCTTCCACACCTGTCAAGAGAAGGTCATCCACATACAGAAGAATGATTATCGGCGATTCCTTCACAACCTTAATGTAAAGGTTTGGATCAGCAAACTCTTTATGAAGCCTAATCTCTATAGGTATGCATCCATTCTAGCATACCATGCCCTTGGTGCTTGCTTGAGGCCATATAATACCTTCTTCAATATGCAAACATATGCCTCTTTATCTTTAACTTCAAATCACAATGGTTTCTCTACATAGGCTTCCTCGTCAATTGTGTCATTCAGAAGTGCAACCTTGACATCCATTTGGTGGATGTTCCATCCCATCGATGTTGCCAAAGAGACCAATGAATGTATAGATGTATACCTTGTTGTCGGAGCAAATGTCTCTTCAAAATCGATGTCTTCTTGTTGAGAGAAGCCCCTAGCCGCAAATATTGCCTTATATTTATCAATACTTCCATCTGTTGCATGTTTAATCTTGTAGAAACATTTGGAAGTTACCACAGATTTGTATTTAGGCCTAGGTACGATCTCCCAAACTTCATTTTTCATTATCGATTGATGCTCTTCATTCATGGCATCCTTCCATTCTTGGTGTGTGACAGCTTCTTCAAAGTTGGATGGCTCTGCTTCTATCAATTTCGTCATATAGACTACATACCAGAAATATCGTTTGGGCTTCTTGCTTTCCCTTAATGTGCCTTGCGCTGCTCCATGACCTTCTGCATCAAGTAGTGTAGACTTCAACCAGTTAGGTCTCTTCCTAGTTTCATGGATTACCACAGGTTGTATAGGTTCATTGGGACCTTCATCTTCATGATTTGATTCTCCTTCCTCCCTAGTAACTTCCTCTTCAAATACTGGAAGTTCTTCATCATCAAAGTCCATAAGCGGATCCTTTGATTTCTTGAATGCAATACTTTTGTCAAATATCGCATCTTGGCTTACTTCTATTCGATGTCTTTCCTTTATGTAGATCCTATAGGCCTTCGAAGAGTTACTATAGCCAATAAATGTTGCCTTCATGCCTTATGGATCCAACTTCTTTCTCTTGTCCTTAGGTATATGAATATAGATAGGACAACCAAAATTTCAGAGATGATCCACGCTTGGTTTCTTCCTAGTGAATACTTCTTCAAGGTTCAAGTTATTTAGAGACCTGTGGGGACTTCGATTTTGTATGTATACAATTGTCTTTGTTGCTTCACCCATAGGAATTTTGGCAAATCTTGATCATGTAGCATTGCTTTTAAACTTTCTTCAATGGATTGATTCTTTCATTCTACAACTCCATTTTGTTCGGGAATATATGGGACTATCAACTCCCTCTTAATCCTAGACTCCTTATAGAAGGTTGTAAGTTCTTTTGCAGTATATTCTCCCCCATTATCAGATCTCAATATCTTGATTCTCCTTTCTGTAAGGTTCTCTACTTCAGCTTTGAATTCTTGAAATTTGGTGAAGACTTCATCCTAGGATTTCATTAAGTAAACCCAAGTTTTCCGTGAAAGGTCATCTATGACTGTGACATAGTATAAATGACCTCCAAGCAACTTTGGAGTTATAGGACCACAAACATCAAAATGAGTAAGATCCAAGATTTCGTTTGACTTTGAAGCACTGCTTCCAAACGGTCTATTGGTGTTCCTACCCAATGCAATCCCTTGCATACTCCTTTGTGATCTTCTTTCAATTCGAGGATTCCATCTACTACTGAATTTGGGGTTGGAAGAATTTTGAAGTGGAGATGACCGAATCTTCTATGCCAAAGTTCACATGGGCTGATTTCAATGTGAACTAATGCTTGAGCAAGGGGAGTTAGCAGCTTGTAAACTCTTCCTTCACGAATCCCAATCATTCTTTCATTTTCTATGCTTGAGTTTATAACCCATACTACAACTTTTCCATCAAAGAAAGCCACTCTATCACCTTTATATTCTAGACTTGAAATGAAAGTAAATTCTTATGCAAACTTGGAACAAATAGGATCTTGTTGAGATGGATATTTCCTCCATTCTCCAACTCTTGTGAGGTTGATCCAATTCCTCTCAGAGGATAGCTCTTATTATCACCAAGATCTACGAAGTAAGAGGACTTTCCTTTTGACAGTGTTTTTAGTTGCTTGTGATGGTCATTCATATGTCTTGATGTTCCACTATCGATCACCCAAATGCTCTCATCTTGAAATGTGTCAATGGGTGCTAAGAAGAATCGTTCGTTCTTTGTCTTGATCACTTCCTTCTTTGGAGTAAATAGAAGATTACATACTTCTTTGAAGCTCTTCTTGAGATGGCTTGCTATCTTTGAGAACTTCTTTAGAACCGTCTTCAATAGAGTAGAGGTCTTCATAATGCCCTTAGCCAACCTTTGCTCCGATACCATGTTGAGAAATCTATAGGGCAATGATTAGAGTGATTTCTCTTTTCTTAATAACTGCTTGTGATGTATTTTTACTTTTTCTTACTTATTAGCTTCTTCACTTATTATTATGTTTGTGTATCATCAAACAGCTACCAAAACAAGAAGAAAAATAGTACACAAGAACACAGAATGTAGGTTGAAAGCCAAGGCCAAAACCTCTTCACTTGAGAGGAAAACCTGTAAATCTCTTCTCTTCTTATAGATTCTTCAATTGACGAATTCCACAACCTCTAGACCAAGACCAAGACCAACCCTTCCGGATGATGTGCTTCCTTAGATCAAGTCAAACCCAGTCAAATCTCTTCCAGCAACACAACTTCGACCTCCAGCTTCAAAATTTCGGCCTATATTGCAGGTCTGAAATTTCGTCACCCCCAGCAACAGTTGTTGCCACGCGTGTGAGCTTGTTCTTTCCTCCCAAGGCTTCCTCAAATCTTCGCTTGGATTTTCTCCTTCTTCTAGTGGTTGAGAATGACTCAATGTGACCTTTGTTGACCTTCTTTCTCTTCCTTCTTCAAGATCGAACTTGCAAAAGGAAAACCCTAGTCCAACAGCAAAAACCCTAGCTTTCCTTTGCATGTGTGAGAGAGAAATAGCTCAGAACAAGATTTCTTTGTCCTCTTCCTTCTCTGTTGCCTTTCTTACTCTTCTTCTTCAATTGGATGAGTGAGTGAATGAATGTCTTCCAAGGAGGTCGAGTTCCCTCCTTTATATAGGCTTCTTAAGGAGGACATGGCACCTCAATTTAGGCTCACTTTCCAACTTTCAAGTCGACTTGGTCTTGAATGGTATTTTGACACTATTAATGACAAAAATAATTTTCTTTACAAGTTAAAATGTGCCCAAAGACCTAATGACAATGACTCTTTTGACTTCTCGACCTTGGACAAACCCTAGAAGCACTCAATGGGTGCTTGACCTCTAAAATAAAAGACATTGAGCATGAAACCCATGCTCCAAAAATAATAATAATATTTTTTCTTTCATTTTACAATATACAAGAATCAAAAGTACATTTCATATTTATGAAGACCGAAACTAGTTACACAACACTGGGAACTCATTCATGGCTCCGGGTACCTTTGTGTCTCCTGGAACCCCATCTAGGAATGACACCTCATCAACAGATGGCTCTATGGCTGTATGCTCTACTCTCTTTGCCAAGGTGTCAACCGGTGCTATCAAAGAGGTCTCCAACAGTGGTGGCTCTTGTGCTACAGTGGGTGTATGAATGTGCTCCTCACACTCTTGCGTGTCCTCTACCTCATGCTCAACCTCCTGCTCAACCTCCTTATATCTAAAGCCAGGTATCCACCAGCAGAAGCACCTCCTAGTCTCACCCACCAACTGTCTTGCCTGCTCCTTTTGAGGAGATTTGGTGCCCTGAGTCGGTCGACTTTCCCCACATGATGTAGATGGTTGCACCCCCACGGCCTGTGCACCTCTATTGTCTTTGTTGTAAGGATGAGGATGGGTCTTGTCCGTCACCCTCCTCAATTGGTCCAACCTCTCATCATTCCAATGTATTCCACCCCAAAATTCTTGCATACTGAATCTCCCTTGAGCCATGGGTTTGCCTACGGTTTCACCCATCATTGTGCATACATACCCAAATCTTCCATGATCTTGTTGGCTACCCAGAGTTGGGCCAAGATCACGGCTCCGATACCACTGTAATATTCCTACTTAGGAAATACAATGATAAACAAAGCAAAAATACACATGCAACACATAAAATCCAACATGCAGCAAGTGACACACGAATTTAGCTAAGAAATGCACAAAACTCAGCCATTTTATCATATATATGCAAGTGGAAAGTACAAATCTAAATGGAGTGTGTGCACTTGGGCTTGCTAACGCAAGCTTGACAACCGCAAGTGAGAAATTATGTTTCCCAACTGCTAGGAAGTACTTCCCCTTCTATTTCTACACTGGCCCTGGAAATCTACAACTACTGGCTGGAAGGAAGATATTGTTTGGACCCTTTAGAGTGCTCCAAAAATTTTGAGAAATTAGCCACATGCACTACTCCACCAATTCAACAAAACCCATAAATGTCTCATGAACTCGAGTAGTCGAAAAGGCCCCGGAATAAACTATGCCTTCCTCTATCAATTTTTGTTGTTGTTTGCTAAGTGGAACTAGAAAGTCTGCCCTCATAAGTGCTCAGAAAATTTTGCAAAATTAAACCTACCCCCCTCACCAAACCCACAAAAACCCAGAAAGATTTGGGCCTAATTACAACCTCCGAAATTGCCCCCAATTTGTGGCTTGCTCCTTGGACAGTTGGGTAATTCAACCCGCTAGGAAATATTGTTGCTCGCTGCCTCCAAAATGTTGAGTATTCTCCCCAAATATCCTCCTTATGTCCCCAAGCCAACTCATCCCCAAAATCATTGATCAAACCTCCACAATGAGTGGCCTTCACCAATGACTGCACAAGCCCCAAACCAGTCACCTTTGCGCTAACCCAGAAGAGAAGAATTTGGCCAATAAAGTAGCCCCTCAAACCACCGGACAAACCTTTACAAAATGTTGAACCCTGAGGGAATGTGCACCTAAATTCCCGGGAATGTTGCTACTTTGTAGCTCGTTCTCCTCAAGAAAGCGTGGTACCTCTCTGCGCCCAAGCTGCTCCAGAATGCCACAAATTAACCTATAGAATTACCTCCTGGACAGCTCCACAATAAGGAAAAGGCTCCTCTAGGGTGGCACTCGAAGTCCACTGAAGGACTTGAAATTTCCCCTCGAAAGCCTCGTGTGCTGAACAACACAATGTTTACTTGGCTCAACAGCCCAAGCAAACAGTGGTATAATTTTCAGTTTGATAAAAGCTACCAAATGACGCCCCCCCCCCCCTCTATTTATGCTTGTTGTCCTCTCCCTTTCCTCGTGAGCCCCATACTCCACTAGTATGCGTTCCTTCTCCTTCCTTCTCTCTCCACAAGTGTGTTTTTCGTAAGGGAGTGTGTATTCCTTTTGTGTGTGGCCCCCACAACCCACTAGAATTCAATTTTCTCTCTTCTAAGTCAAAATACCCAAAATTATTGCTAATTCCAAATTTGTCAAAAAGTGTAATATTCCCTAGGTGGCTTAGGAAAATTGGGGATATTACATTTTGCCCCCCTCCCGCCGTTTTTTATTAATACTTAATTTTCCCTTAATTTTTTCTTTTATTATTATTATTATTATTAATATCAAAATGGGGCAATTTTCCCATGGTATCCTTGATAATGTTATCCTCTCTCTAGCCTATAGGAGACAATTAGACGAGGAAATAATAGCTCCAAACTCAAGAAATGGGTAACATTACACATTCACCGGCAAGGACACTCTATTCACATGTTTGATGGCAAAGTTGGGATAAGAAAAGAATCAGACAACACAGTTGTCATGACAGGAATAGAGGAGGAAAGATTGTTGAAGCTACAAGGAACTTATGCTCATGCACAGAATTGTGCATACAGTTCTCAATACAATGAAGGTATATTGCCATCCAGTCTTCTATGGCATGCAAGATTTGGACATCTCATTTATGATAGTCTTTGTTTGTTGAAAAGAAATGGTGTTTCTGGTTTCCCAAGCATTGAACGAAACTGAAGCAATGTGATGCTTGTATCCTAGGAAAACATAGCAAACAGCGATTTCAGGATTCTATTCCAGAGCACGTAGAAAGCTTGCACTGATTCATTCTGATTTGCGTGGCCCTATGCGTGTTCTTTCTACAAATGGAAATTAATATATGATGACTTTTATTGATAATTACACCAAGATGTGTTGGGTATATTTATTGAAAAGTAAATCAGAATCTTTTGAAACTTTCAAAAACTTCATGCATGGACTGAAAATGTTGCACAATCACATATTGGGTCTATTTATACTACTAATGGAAAAGAATATGCTTCAAATGAATTTGAAAACTATCTTCACGAACATGGGATTCAACATCAAACAATTGTGTCATACAAGCCTCAACAAAATGGTGTAGTTGAAAGAATGAAAAGGATTATCTTAAATATGGCTAGTTCAATGATGTTTTTAAAAAATGTAAAGTTGGTGTTCTATGTTGATGCAGCTCTATGTGCAGTATATATTACAAATAGATGTCCATCTCATGTTCTCAAAAACAACACTCCTTATGAAATGTGGTATGGCCACATTCCTTTGTTAAGGCATCTCAAGATTTTTGGTTCTATTTGTTATTCCTTGATTCCCAAGGAACAAAGAAACAAACTTGATGCAAGGATTCGAAAGTGTATCTCCTTGATGGACTCAAATACCACCAAAGCATGTCGTTTCTACGATACTTGAAATCGTGATTGATAATACTGGTGAGTGGCAACTTAATCGTTTGGAAAGATTCAGTCATGCAAAAACTTTTCATTAATTCAATAATGAGATTCTACATCTTGAAGAGGCGATCCCTATCATGGATCAATCCATGGAATCTCCTTCTGAAGCACTCTCTCCCTAATAAAATTGGCAACTAGGGCCAAATTCCACCTTCGGACAGTTCATTTAATGGAGATGATATTTGCATTAAATTCCTCTTTTCGAAAAAGCCAAAATTGATATAAAGATCATCTAATTTGGACGAGCAGAAGTGTGTTTTTGAATATATTCCCATATATTCAGGTCAGCCACATCATCATGTAGGCTTGTTGGGTTGTGTTATATTCTTTCCACGACTAGCCCATGTAGTTAACCCAGGGGTTAGAAGGAGGGCAGAGCCCCCCCCTTCGTTGCGCCGATTGCGTAGCGGGGGCAGTCATAGGGGGTTTGAGGGGTGCAGGTAACCCCACTCTATGGGGTCTGGGGCAGCGCCCCCGGAAAATTTTGTTTTTGGACCCTATATTAGGTTGCGCGGACCTACCTATGGTTTTGTGCATGATTTTCGCACATGGTTTTGGACGCAATGGTTTTCGGTCCATGGTTTTGGACCTGATGGTTTTTCGGTCCATGGTAGTGGATGCTTTGGCATGTATAAATATGTATTGTAACATTGAAAGGAACATAATGAAAAAATCAAGCTAGTAGTCCCAGTTTTGGGATCCAAGGGAAAATCTCTATGTATATGTGTTTTATGTGTTATTCTCTCACATTGTTTATTTTCTGTGTTTTAGAATTCGTATGCAGGTAATTTCTGTACGGGGTTAAAACCTACATCATAAAGCCCAGTGGGCATGCCTCTTCACCCTCAACAACTTGTATAAATACAAGTGACCTCTCACCTCATTTGGCATCATCATCACTCACACATTCTTCTCTCTCCTTCTCTCATTGGTTCATACAGCGATTTGGCATTCTATCTCTCACACGTGTGGCAAAGCAGGTCTAATTCATGGACAGAGTTACAAGGACAAAATTTCAGACTTCTCTACAGTTTGACTAGTGTTAACTTTGATTTTATAGGCATCCTTTGACTTCGATTTTCAGAGTGATTTATGTCTCAACGGGCCGCATTTTTGGTCATCGAAACTGAGGCAAATGGTTGACTTTGGCCTGTCTTGACCACAGGCCTGACCGCAAGGTTGACCTTAGGTGACCAAGTTTGACCGTAGATTTGATGACTGTTTTGGGCTAAATTTGACCAGAAAGGAAGGTTGAATTTGAATGGGTTTGACCAAGCTCCAAGTGGACTATTTGCAGTTGCGTTGACCACTGTTGGCTTCCTAGCTAGGGTTGATTTGACTGTTGTTGACCAAGAAGCAGTAATGCAAATTTTACAGTGTTGTTTTGGATAGTGATTTGGCAAGTCAATTTTGACTTTGACTTTGTATTAGTGTACTCTCTCTCTGTTGAACATTCGATATAATAATAAGAAGAATTGATCAAAGGGTTATCCACACATTAGGGTTTTTCCCTGGCATCCGCTCAATCTAGTGTCCTCTTGTCTTGGCTTGTCTTTTGTATTTTATTTTATGTTCCATCTATAGTTATTGTCAATGTGATTTATGGTTAATGTGATTGTTATTGGAAACTAATTTGGAAATTGTTAATGGGTTGCTTAAAAGTACATTGAAGTAATTGTGTTAAGCATAGAACATACCATTGTTAACTAAATTTAACATGGTATCAGAGCCCAAGTGAAGACAAATCCCAACCAAGAGAGAGAAAAGTAATCACTAAGAAAGGTTTATTAGACAAGTTTCAGTGGCTTCTTCATCTTACTTCAAGACTAAGGACAAGCTCAATGACAAATCTGACTATCATTCATGGAAAATGACGTTGGACCTGACTTTGGAGTGTTGAAGAATCTAGGGCAATGAGATGTAGAGTGATTCTTCGAGACTAGATAAAAATTTGTGAAGTCTTTTTCCAATTTGTATTTGTTAGCTTAATCTTCTTCTTCTTTTATTAATGCATGTGTGTGTACTTCATCAAACTGCTATCAAAAACATAAAACAAGAACACAAGATATTGGCCCTTTGCCAGGGCCAAAACCTCTCTTCTCTTATGAGGAAAACCCTTCGGTAAGTTTTCTCTTATTAAAGCTTCTTTCTTGATCAATGCCAAACCCTAGACCCTTGACTAGGAGATCCTCCAAGCACAAGTCCAGTCCTCCCTTTTCTCTGCACTATGTCTTCTCAGCACTTTGTCCACCTAGTTCTGACATTTCGTCCTCTTTACGGCACTATGTTCTTCCTGCCACTGTTAGTATTCCTTCTAGAAGAGACACTTATCTTTCGTACTTAGTGAGATCCTTCACCTCAGAATACTCCTTCCTTCTCTTGACTAGCAGAGTTTCTTCTTTGATGTATAGTTGTAGGCTTTGTGTGACAGCACTATAGCCCTAATTCTCGCACGTGTGAGAGGTCTTGTTGATGTTATATGGCTCCTTTTTCCTTCGCTTGAGGTCCTTTCTTCTTCGCTTGGATAGGAGGCCTAGTAGGCCTAGTTTGTAGCCCAAACAATGAGAGACGAGCAACTTTGATGTTGTTGTTGTAGTGACTGCAAACATCCCTCCTTTTTACTCGCACATGTGAGTGCAATTCACCCTAAAACAGTGCTTTACACTTCGGTTATATCTTCTCCTTCACTGCAATAGAGTCTCCTTTAAACTTGACTTTTCCACCTTTTATTTGACTTCACTTGCTCGCAGATTTCAGAGATGATTTCGTTGTCTTTGGAGGAGTGGACAGCCTCTATATATAGAGGATTGTCCCTCATTTAGGCCGACTTGGTGCCTTGAGGCCGACTCAACTTCCTTTGCTTCAATGGGTGCTTTTAATGGTGCCATTGCTTCTTTTGATGGTGTCTTTTCTAGGAGGAGACTTGACTTTGCTTGGAGGTGACTTCTTTGACTCTTATACATAATGTAACATACCCTTAAGGTCTTTAACATAATTCTTTTGACTTTTTGACTTACTTATATCACTTTAACATGTGCCTACTTCAATGAGCAAGAAACTCCTTGACATATATTATAAAAATAATATTTCTTTTCTTGGATAAATACAAATACCAAAAGTACATTTATGATGACCAAACCTAGTTACATTTCCTTCAACACTCCCTCTTAACTGGGGAGGTATTCATACAACATTACAAGGTGTTTGGGTATTATCAATCTTGAAGAATTCACATAAGAGAAACCGGAGTGGAAATCCATCTGTTATAGCATCATTGTTAAATTGGCAACTAGGGCCAAACTCCATGTGGGTCGACTTATTTATGGCAACTGATATTTTTATTGGATCCCTCTCGTCGAGAGGTGTAGGATTGATCCAAAGATCATCCGATTCCGATAAGTATTTATGGAGATATGAATTTATTTTGTTTATCTAATTATTATCAAGCCGACCAGCTCTTTGTAGGCTCTAGAAGCCCAAATGTCATGTCTATTCACTTATACGTTTTTGGTATAAATAGAAGATGATTTGATGTCATTCGAACATGCATTCTTGAAGTGATCTCCTCCTCTCCACGTCTTGGGTTTTTGGAGTAGGAAAGAGACACCATGAGAATATACGCTAGCCTATGATGCTCTAGTTCTAACGCATAGCAATGAAGACACCTACAACGTGATGCCATATACATTGTTCATAACCCTAAGCTAATACGCTACGATGGAGACTTCTACACACAATCAACATATGCTATCCATGATGTACATGATGAGGAACGCAAAGTCTGATATAGTATACGTATGCAGTCATAGCATTAACACGTTGTTATGTAGCCGCAGAGAGACTGATATAGTATACGTATGTATACATAACGCAATCATAGCACTAACATGAACGTTGTTATAGTGTACGCATTATTAACGAATGGGCCGCTGTAATAACCTGAAGGAGCAGTAATATAATGCACACGCACGCAGTTCATGGAGACAATACATCTCAGCAATATATATATATATATATATATATATATATATGTATGCAGGCATACAACATAATGAAATCCAACGTAGGTCAAGGTCCCGACATATCTCACAGCCTATGAAACACGCAGGTTAATAGAAGCTGCATTGACAACATAATGGCACGCAGGTTCATTTAACGTAATGGAAGCCGCAGTAAATTATGGAAGCTGTTGAAGCATGCAAGCAATGGCAATATATATATATATATATATATACAGGCAATGGAGATACAACGCAGCATCATGGCATTACACGTTGTCATACAGCGCAGCAATATTACACACTGTACATGGATTACACGCACAACAATCAGCTCAATGCACAATCAAGGTGACACACAATTCACACGTTGTCATGGAAAGATTTGATATGACGTTAATGATGACATGCAGCTCATACACAGGAAACCTGATACGCTATGTTGAAACCCTACAAGGAAAACATATGCGCTATTCATGGTGAAACCCTATAGCAGTAAAGGGTAACTATGAAGCTGCAGTCATAAATGGATCCACATTTCTATATGGGATAAATCTAGGATCTAGATCAGCCTCGACATACCTGTAATAAAAGATGATGCCCTCGGATGGATAGAGAAGATAAGTCAGTCTTCACTATGACATACATAGACAACCTCAACAAGATGTATCGACATACATAAAGAAGGAGACTATATCATCCCAACATGAGGCAGTCCCATCATACTTCGAGAAAGAGTGATAATGATCCTAGTCTAGATCATGACTGAAATTGATCATACACAGATGTGATCTCATAATCTCGAAAGAACTTAGGGCAACATGATGATAGATGAGACAGCATGATGATGCAGCATAATGGGGATGAGCAGCATGATGATGAATAGGGCTGCATAATAATGGAAAATGCAGAATAATGGGCAGCATGATGATGAAGGCAGATGAGATGGTGCTCCACTGTAAGGTGCAGCTAATGGACGAAATGGATAGCTGAAGCTGTCACCTTGGAGAATCAGTTGAAGCAGAATGTCTTTAACTGATCTCATGTATCATTGTTATAGGAGATGATCTATGCTATGATCTAGATAAGTCAAAGGGTTGACTTTTGTTGTAAATGTACTATCTCTCTCTCTCTCTTTCTCTCCTGAACTTTGAAGAACATAAAGGAAGAATTGATCAAGGGTTTCCCCACACATTGTGGGGTTTGTCCCTGGCTAGTGCCACATCTTGTGTCCTCTTGTCTTGTCATGTCTTCTGCGATTTATACTTATGTTCTATCTGCAGTTTACTTTAACGCTGATGTGATTGCTAACTGTGAAATTTTAAATAAATTGCTCTAGCATAGAACATACCTAAACTTAACAACATGAGACTAGATCCCCACCAATGAGGACCACACAGGGGAGGGGGCAGCTAGATGAGGAGACCCAGAAGGACCTCCAGAGGAGGAAGCTGTGCTTCACATGCAGAGAGCCCTGGGCACCTGGCCATAGGTGCACAACGAGTAGAGCACATTACATTGAGGTCTTTTCTGACTATGACCAAGAGGACGAGGTGGAGCAAGATTGTGGTGGGACAGATGGAGAGAGTCCGGGGGACAGAGGGCCACCACTAACACCTCCACAGGGAGGGGCATCTCTTGCCTCATCTAGAGGAGTCCTTGCTTCTTTATGCTGGATTCATAAGTTTTTGACACTCAGAATCAGAGGTATGGTACAGGGATAGAGGGTGTCGCTATTGGTGGACAGTGGGGCTACCCACAACTTCATAGATGCATAGCTGGTCCAGAGGAGGGGCCTCACCACAACAGAGTTTGAGGGGTTCTCCGTCCTAGTACCAGGTGACCGTACCATCCAGTGTACCAAATACATACCCTCCTTGACAATAGTTATGGGAAACTACTCGATCATGGACCACTTCTTTGTGGTTGATGTGCCAGACACCAACTTGGTGATGGGTGTCCAATCGCTGTATTCCCTTGGGGGAGTCACGACAAATTGGAGGAAACCTGAGATGGAGTTCATGGGGCCAGATGGCAAACTAGTGGTCTTGAGAGGCATGCAGTCTTATTCGCCTCAGATAGTTTTGGCTCACAGGATGGAGGCAGATCTTCGGCATGGGGACATTGCATGGGCAGTCGAGTTGAAGATCTCAGAGGTTGGGGGACAAGCACAGTCACCACCAGCAGACATACAGGATCTACTGGACAGGTACATAGTAGTGTTCAGAGACATTCCACCATGGTAGTCGCCAGATAGAGGGCTTGAACACACCGTTGAGCTGGAGCCGAGTATACAGGCAGTCATCACTTCTCCTTATAGGTACCCCAAAGCCTATAAGGACGAGATAGAGAAGGCTATTCAGGAGCTGCTTGCGTTGGGCCACATCAGGCCTAGTTCTAGTCCTTTCGCTTCTTCCGTAGTGCTGGTGAAGAAGAAGGATGGGACCCTCAGGATGTGTATCGACTACAGATCCCTTAACAGGAAGACCCTCAAGAACCGGCACCCCATTCCCTGCATTGATGAGCTGATGGATGAGCTTAGAGGAGCCAAGTACTTCTCTAAGATTGATCTGCATTTGAGGTACCACTAGATCATAGTTCGGGATCAGGACATCCCAAAGACAACATTTCGGTGCCACTATGGGCATTTTGAGTTTTTAGTCATGCCATTTGGGCTGACCAACGCTCCCGCCACATTTCAGTCTTGCATGAACCATATCTTTCATGGGTAGCTGAGGAGGTTCGTGCTAGTATTTTTTGATGACATCCTGATCTATAGTAGGACGTTGGGGGAGCACCTCCAACACTTGGAGGAGGTACTACGCATTCTGGAGGAGCAACAATTTTATGCCAAGCTCCCCAAGTGCGAGTTTCTATTGACAGAGATGCTTTATCTTGGGCATATCATTGGAGCAGACAGGGTAAAGGTTCACGAGGAGAAGATTCGAGCCATCTGGGATTGGCTAGTACCCTGAGGCGTGACTACACTAAGAGGCTTCTTGGGCATTTTCACTTACTATAGGAAGTTTGTCAAAGGGTTCTCACAACTGGTAACACCCTTGACTGACTTGACCAAGAAAGGGGCCTTTGCATGGACTAAGGGAGCACAGGTCGCCTTCGATCGCCTCAAGGAGTTGATGAGTAGTTGCCTTGTTCTGGCGCTCTTGGATTTTTCCCAACCATTCATGGTGGAGTGTGATGCATCAAGGGTAGGAGTTGGAGTTGTATTGTCACAGGAGGGGCACCCCATAGCTTTACAGAGTAAGAAGCTCCTACCACATGAGCTGTCATATTCCATATATGACAAGGAGATGTTGGCCATTATGCATGCCTTGGCCAAGTTCTGCCAACACTTGGTGGGAAACCGATTCCGAGTGAAGATTGATCACAACCAGTGATGCGGGGGAGCGGCCCCCCCCCTTCGAACCCGCTCCCGGAGCGTGCTCCTGGCGGGAGCGGCTCGGGAGCGCGCTCCCCAAATCGCTCCCGGACGGGAGCGATTTTCGGGAGCGCG
>APFE031273860.1:527-13266 GCA_000404065.3 Pinus taeda | reverse complement strand
GGGACTCATGGGAAGTACCTCTCATCTGATCAATGAGCAGGGAAATGAAGTTAGGGACCATAGTAGTACCGATGGACGCATCGTTGTATCTACCGTACTCCCTACACTAGGATGACCTCAATTGATCTGGGACTAGTGGTAGGAGTTGTACATACTATGACGCTGACTTCGGGTCGGCTGAGACTGATCTAGGATCAGTGGTACATACTCCGAGACTGACTTCGTGTCAGTGCAGGACTGGTCGGGACCAGTGAGAGTCGTACATACTATGACGCTGACTTCGGGTCGGTTGAGACTAGTCTGGGACCAGTAGTACACTCTCTGAGCCTGCGATACTGGTCTGGGACCAGTGGTAGGAGTTGTACATACTATGACGCTGACTTCGGGTCGGCTGAGACTGATCTAGGATCAGTGGTACATACTCCGAGACTGACTTCGTGTCAGTGCAGGACTGGTCGGGACCAGTGAGAGTCGTACATACTATGACGCTGACTTCGGGTCGGTTGAGACTAGTCTGGGACCAGTAGTACACTCTCTGAGCCTGCGATACTGGTCTGGGACCAGTGGTAGGAGTTGTACATACTATGACGCTGACTTCGGGTCGGCTGAGATTGATCTAGGATCAGTGGTACATACTCCGAGACTGACTTCGTGTCAGTGCAAGACCGGTCTGGGACCAATGAGAGTCGTACATACTATGACGTTGACTTCGGGTCGGTTGAGACTGGTCTGGGACTAATAGTACACTCTTTGAGCCTGTGATACTGGTCTGGGACCAGTGGTAGGAGTTGTACATACTATGACGTTGACTTCGGGTCGGCTGAGACTGATCTAGGATCAGTGGTACATACTCCGAGACTGACTTCGTGTCAGTGCAGGACTGGTCTGGGACTAGTGAGAGTGGTACACACTATGACGCTGACTTTGGGTCGGTTGAGACTGGTCTAGGACCAATGGTATGCACTCTGAGACTGACTTTGGGTCAGTGGAGAATGTTATGAGACATTCTCGATCAATTCTTCTTCTTCATAGTTCAGCAGAGCAGAGCAGAGCCAACAGAGCAGAGAAGAGCCAGCAGAGCTGAGCAGAGTACAGCCAGCAGAGTACAGCAAAGCCAGCAGAACTGAGCAAAGCTAGGCAGAGTAGTGCAGGGCACTGATGGCAGAGATAGTACAATCGGACTTATGGATCACCGGATGGAGTTCTCCCTAGTTGAGAGGGAGCGTTGAATTGGCAACTAGGGCCAAACTCCATGTGGGTCGACTTATTTATGGCAGCTGATATTTTTATTGGATCCCTCTCGTCGAGAGGCGTAGGATTGATCCAAAGATCATCCAATTCCGATAAGTATTTATGGAGATATGAATCTATTTTGTTTATCTAATTATTATCAAGCCAACCAGCGCTTATGTAGGCTCTAGAAGCCCAAACGTCATGTCTATTCACTTATACGTTTTTGGTATAAATAGAAGATGATTTGATGTCATTCGAACATGCATTCTTGAAGTGATCTCCTCTCCACGTCTTGGGTTTTTGGAGTAGGAAAGAGACACCATGAGAATATACGATGGCCTATGATGCTCTCGTTCTAACGCATAGCAATGGAGACACCTACAACGTGATGCCATATACGATGTTCATAACCCTAAGCTAATACGCTGCAATGGAGACTTCTACACAGTCAACATACGCTATCCATGATGTACATGATGAGGAACGCAAAGTTTGATATAGTATACGTATGCAGTCATAGCATTAACACGTTGTTATGTAGCCGCAAAGAGACTGATATAGTATACCTATGCATACATAATGCAATCATAGCACTAACATGAACACTGTTATAGTATACGCATTATTAACGAATGGGCCGCTGTAATAACCTTAAGGAGCGGTAATATAATGCACACGCATGCAGTTCATGGAGACAATACATCTCAGCAATATATATATATATATATATGTACGCAGGCATACAACATAATGAAATCCAATGCAGGTCAAGATCCAGCGTATGAAACGCAGGTTAATAAAAGCCGCATTGACAACGTAATGGCACGCAGGTTCATTTAACGTAATGGAAGCCGCAGTAAATTATGGAAGCTGCTGAAGCATGCAAGCAATGGAAATATATATATATATATATACAAGCAATGGAGATACAATGCAGCATCATGGCATTACACTCTGTCATACAGTGCAGCAATATTACACACTGTTTACACGCACAGCAATCAGCTCAATGCACAGTCAAGGTGACACACAGTTCCCACATTGTCATGGAAAGATATGATATGACGTAATAATGACACACAGCTCATACGCAGGAAACCTGATACGCTATGTTGAAACCCTATAGCAGTAAAGGGTAACTATGAAGTCACAGTGATAAATGGATCCACATTTCCATATGGGATAAATCTAAGATCTAGATCAGCCTCGACATACCTATAATAAAGGATGACGCCCTTGGATGGATAGAGAAGATAAGTCAGTCTTCACTATGACATACATAAACAACCTCAACAAGATGTATCGACATACATAAAGGAGACTATATCATCACAACATGAGGCAGTCCCATCATACTTCGAGAAAGAGTGATAATGATCCTAGTCTAGATCATGACTCTCATAATCTCGAAAGAACTCAGGGCAGCATGATGATAGATGAGATAGCATGATGATGCAACATAATGGGGATGAGCAGCATGATGATGAATAGGGCTGCATAATAATGGAAAATGCAAAATAATGGGCAGCATGATGATGAACGCAGATGAGATGGTGCTCCACTGTAAGGTGCAGCTAATAGACGAAATGGATAGCTGAAGCCATCACCTAGGAGATTCAGTTGAAGCAGAATGTCTTCAACTGATCTCATCATTATAGGAAATGATCTATGCTCAAATCCAGATAAGTCAAAGTGTTGACTTCTGTTGTAAATGTATTATCTCTCTCTTTCTCTGTTGAACTTTGAAGATAAAAGAAGATTTGATCGAAGGGTTTCCCCACACATTGTGGGGTTTGTCCCTGGCTCGTGCCATATCTTGTGTCCTCTTGTCTTGGCTTGTCTTCTGCGTTTTATATTTATGTTCTATCGGCAGTTTATCTTAATGCTGATGTGATAGCTAACTGTGAAAATTTAAATAAATTGCTCTAGCATAGAACATACCTAAACTTAACAATCATAGTAACCAACATTGTATCCACAGCAAGGCCTTAACTGACAGCTCTATCTCTCAACAGATCAGAGCACAATGTTGGCGAGACCAATGACATATACACACCATAGTCATTGTCTCTCAAGGTACATACCCGCCTGGGTGTTCGCTAAGTATGACCTTCTAGGACTATTCTTATCTTGGGTTCCCAGCCCTCAAAGAATATCAGTCCTCTTGCCTACTCTTGTATTGGATGCCCTACACATCCTCAAAGAGTATCAAATGCCAGATGATTACCCAATCCTCCCATTCTTTCTTCATAGGTGAAGACAAGAATGTTGTGTCTATTCCTCCCTCCAGAATGAAGAAAACATGCCTAAGTTTCCTTTGACAGGTAACTTGCCCAAGTTCCTTCGAGAACTTGTCAAAACTCCCTCTTAGCTAGGGACTTGTCCATACATCAACAACTTCTTCTTCGTGGGTCCTTCAGCTACTTGATTTTCTTCTTTCCTTCGAAGTCACGAAGTCTTTGTTCGAACTTCCTTTTTGGTAGGGCACCATCCATTGATCACTTTCCTTCTTGGTTATTCATGTCATTGCTTCCTTCGTGGAAAGTGGTCTTCTTGTCATATATCAGGTTCTCTTGTCATCTAGCCATTTTTGTCATCTTGTCTATGCTACTCTTCACATGGATGTTTCTTTGTACTTGCTTGTTCCCATGCTTTGATGTAGTAGTCCTTCATTACTTCATCATGATATTGCTTCAACAATAAATGGTGTTTTTGTTGGATGGCTTTTTCAAAATGACATCTTCATAGAGTAGAATCAGTTATATGCATCATTCATATCTCCAAGGCCTTCATATGTTTCAAGGGTCCTTTGATCTTTTTCTTCCTTTGTCAAAGTTGTCATGCCTTCTTTCGGGAGATGTCTTCAATGTATCTCGTCAAATAGTGATTCTTTGTGCTCATGGTGTTCTTCACATGCTTGATCTCTTTCTTCATTTGCTTCTTCATGGAGAGATTGGTCAACCACCTTCTACTCCTTATGGCAGCACTTCTTCATTGCTTGCTTCTAGGACTAGTCAACATTTCTTCTTCACATGTTTCTTAGTTAGCAATTTTATACTCCTTATGTGAGTATTTCCTTTTGTTGGCGTTCCTTGAGCATGTCCTTGGTGAAAGAAATTCTTTCATACTTGATCATGTCATAGAACTATTCCCATGACTCAATAAGTACATATGATAACATGACTATTTTGATGCATACATACCTCATCTTGATTCTCCTTTGATCATTTTGGCTTCATTTGGTTGTCCTTGATATGGCCCTTCTTGCTCCATCTTAGCTTGCCTGCATATCATACTCTTCTTGAATCCCATGAATGGGACTCCCAATGAAACATTTGTTTCTTATTCATGAATCTTCTTTTGAAGATTCCATCATAGGATCTTGAAGACCCTTACCCTGCAATTTTTTTTTTCCTCTTGATGATGGATGTCTTCTAAGATTCTTAATCATGATCAATTTTCTTTCATTGTGGATGTGGTCCTATTCAAGGTATGCTCCTTCTACATGAATATCTTGAGCTATATCTACCATGCTCCTATATTCTAGAAGATATTTCCAACCATGCATTTTGTTCTTATTTATAAATGCTCTTTCTACATGAGCATCTAGAACTCTATGTACTTCATGATTCTAGATTATAGAAGATGTTTCTAGCCATGCAATTTTTATTCTATTCCTACATGCTCCTATCCTACTCAAAATTTTGAAAGAAGACTTTAAGTAAAGAGTTTGACTTAGTCATAGTAGAGATCTGGAGGATCTTCCTTCTTTTGCTTCTTTTCTTCTTCTTTCACTTCTTGAGTCATGTGAGCTTCTTTCCTTTTTCTTTTGTTGTTGTTGTCCTTCTTAAGCTTAGGACAGTTCCTTTTGTAGTGTCAATATTCTTGGCATCCATAGCATTGGATTTTGGACATATCTTTGTTGTTTGTTCTTCATGGACCAAATTTGCCAAATTTTCCCTTTCTCTTGGCCATGGTAGCAAATGCTTGCTCCTTTGATCCCCCATCTTCCTTGGCTTTGAGTCTGGTTTCATCTGTTTTGCATAAAAACCACATTTCACTTAGTGTGGTAGCTTCCTTCTTGGCATATATGCTTGATGTGAAGTTACCCTAGTCCTCAGGTAGAGCACTGAGTACTACGGTTGTCATTTTTTTGTTGGACATGACTTCCCCTAGCTCTTGAAGTTGATCACTCATCTCAAAGATTTTCATGAAGTAGGGATTTATTCCTTCCTTTGTTATCTTAATCTTGTACAATTCATTTCTTAGAGATATCCCTTCTCTGGATGTGGATACTGAGAATAGCTCTAGCTTATCATAAATTTCTTTTGATGTCTCAAATTTGGAGACATAAGGAAAGAGAGAGTCCTTGATAGATTCTATTAGAATCCTTTGAGCTCGTCTCATCCTTATTATACTTGGCTAAGGCTTGAGTTTGTTCCTTAGCAGGGATAGTGATATTCCCTTTTATATGTTCTAGAAGTTCATTCTCCTTGAGAAGTAGATCAGTCCTCTTCTTCCATGCAAGAAAGTTATTGGTAGCTACCAATTTGTTGCTTTCCTTGCAAAAAGACATTGATGTATATTCAAAAGGGACATATACTTACTTGATAGACTTTGAAATGTAGTTGACTTCTTTTCTCCTTGAAGTCTTGATGGCTTGCTTTCCTTGAATCTTGATGTTCCTCAAGATGTTTTTCTCCAAGTGGGCTTGCTTGATGATGAAACTTGCCTAATGATTTGTGGCTTGATGTAGGTCCCTCTCTGATCTGCTCTTCTTTATAGGTGCCTTTATATAAGGCTCTTCTTCTAGCTTTGTGTGGTAGCTTCCTTCTTGTCCTTGAAGTGATTGAGACTTCTTGGCTTGATGCTTCAACTTTGTAGATGTCCTTTCTTGATGAGTCACCTTATGAGTGTTCTTGAGAAGCTCTTTCCTTGATATGTCACCTTTGCTCTGATACCATGTTGAAGAATCTAGGGCAATGAGATGTACAGTGATTCTTTGAGACTAGATAACAATTTGTGAAGTCTTTTTCCAATTTGTATTTGTTAGCTTAATCTTCTTCTTCTTTTATTAATGCATGTTGTGTACTTCATCAAACTGCTATCAAAAACATAAAACAAGAACACAAGATATTGGCTCTCTGCCAGGGCTAAAACCTCTCTTCTCTTGAGAGGAAAACCCTTCGGTAAGTTTTCTCTTATTGAAGCTTCTTTCTTGAGATCAATGCCAAACCCTAGACCCTTGACTAGGAGATCCTCCAAGCACAAGTCAAGTCCTTCCTTTTCTCTGGACTATGTCTTCCCGGCACTTTGTCCACCTTCTTCCGGCGCTTCGTCCTCCTTCTAACACTTCGTCCTCCTTCCGCCACTTCGTTCTTCCTTCCACGATTAGTATTCCTTCTAGAAGAGACACTTATCTTTCGTAGTTAGTGAGATCCTTCACCTAAGGATACTCTTTCCTTCTATTGACCAACAGAGTTTCTTCTTTGATGTATAGTTGCAGGCTTTGTGTGACAGCACTGCAGCCATAATTCTCGCACGTGTGAGAGATCTTGTTGATGTTATATGGCTCCTTTTTCCTTCACTTGAGGTCCTTCCTTCTTCTCTTGGATAGGAGGCCTAGTAGGCCTGGTTTGTAGCCCAAACAATGAGAGATGAGCAACTTTCATGTTGCTGCTGTAGTGACCGCAAATAACCCTCCTTTTTCCTCACACGTGTGACTGCAATTCACCCTAAAACAGTCCTTTAGACTTCGGTTATATCTCCTCCTTCGATGCACTGGACGTTCCTTTAAACTCGACTTTTTCACCTTTTATTTGACTTCACTTGCTTGTTGATTTCAAAGATGATTGTGTTGTCTTTGGAGGAGTGAACAGCCTCTATATATAGAGGATTTTCCCTCCTTTATGCCGACTTATAGGCCGACCTGCTGCCTTGAGGCCGACTTGACTTCCTTTGCTTCGATGGGTGCTTTTAATGAGGTCATTGCTTCTTTTGATGGTGTCTTTGCTAGGAGGTGACTTCTTTGACTCTTATACATAATGTAACATACCCTTAAGGTCTTTAACATAATTCTTTTGACTTTTTGACTTACTTATAGCACTTTAACATGTGCTAGACCTACTTCAATGAGCAAGAAACTCATTGACATATATTATAAAAATAATATTTCTTTTCTCGGATAAATGCAACTACCAAAAGTACATTTATGAAGACCGAACCTAGTTACATTTCCTTAAACATGGAGAAGCATTAAATATTAGACTATGTGCAACAGAAAAGTGGTGGAGCCTCCTTCAAATGCACCAGTTGCTACTAAGACGAAGTATAGAAAAGGTGAGGTCAAAACAAAGAAAATTGTGGTTGACTCTATTCAAAAGCATGTGGTTGCCTATATTTCTGATTTTGGAACTTCTAACGAGGCATAGGTAACCTGTTTAGGATGTTCAAAGTGAACAATGCAAATCAAATCCTCTTTCTCAAAAACAAGTTGAAGAACATCAAGATGGATAAAGGGGAGACTATCCAATCCTACTTCATGAGGATCGCACAAATCAAGAATGACCTTCTATTTATTGGAGAAGTTATTGCTGACAAGGAGCTCAGTCTCATTGCACTTGGGTGTCTTCCAAGAGCGTGCGATGTGTTTAACACCACCATTCTCAACAATGACAAGATTCCTAGTTTCGATGAATAATTGGCTAGATGCACTCAACAAGAGACGAGGATGATGAAGAGAGACAAGCCTTCAAATGGAAATGAACCTACAGATTTCTTTGATCATACAAAAAAGAAAATTGATGTTGGTCCAAGGAGACAGGGTCAAGGATTCAAGCAAGGATTCAAAGAAGGAAGGAATGGAAGGTGCTACAATTCTAACAGGTTTAGTCACTATGCTAGAGAGTGTCCCCACAAGAAGAATTCTCCAAGGGATGACAACAACAATAACAACAATTTCAAAGGTGATGCCAATCAAAGGAACAACATGTTCAACAATAAAGGAAAGGAATGCTCCTACTACTCGATATGGAAATGGTTGAACTCCCAAAAGGATGAGAAACTCCAAGCATGAGGAAAATAATGTTGTAGAAAAACAAAAGGAATTTTATTTTATTTCCGCTCTATCTACTGCCTCTCCTCCGGATACTTGGGATCATTGGTTAATTGATAGTGAAGCCTCAAGGCACTTCACTGGGTACACAGAAGCCCTCTCAAATTTGATTGAAAGGAAGACTAATTTGGAGATCATACTTAGAGACAATGCCACCTACCCCGTGAAAGGAACAGGGACTGTCACTCTTCACTTGAATCAAGGTCAAACCATTCATCTACAAGAAGTATTGTATGTACCCGATTTGAAGAAGAACCTAGTGTCTATTTTTTAAATGGAAGATAAAGGCTTCAAGGTAGCATTCATTGATGGAAAGGTACGTATTTGGCAAAGAAAACCTAAAGATGCATTCACACTTGGATTTAGGGTTGATGGTCTCTATCAAGTTGGAGGAAGTCCTTTAGGGGCCTTGACTGAATTACAATGCTTCACTTCAATCTGAGCTATGGCATCGAAGGTTCGCCCACTTACACTACAAAGCCTTGCTTGGCATAAGGAATATTGTCACAGGTATGCCCGATTTCAACATGAATCATGGAGTTTGTCAGGGTTGCACAGCTAAGAAACTTACAAGGGGACCATTCCCTTCAAATGAAAGCCAAACTACTGATATTCTTCAATTAGTCCATTCTGACCTATCTGGTGTGTTGCCCATAACATCATTGGCAGGATACTTATACTATGCAATTTTTGTGGATGGCTTCTCTCGCAAAACATGGATCTATTTCTTGAAAAAGAAGGATGAAGTGTTCAAATGATTTCATTCTTTCAAAGCCTTGGTGGAGAATCAAACAAGGAAGAAGATCAAAATATTGAGGATCGACAATGGAACCGAATATGAATCAAATGAATTCAATGACTTTTGCAGAGAGGTTGGCATTAAGAGGGAGACAATCATTCCATACACTCTTGAGCAAAATGGAGTTGCTGAAAGGAAGAATCAAACAATTACAGAAGCCACCTGTTCCATGCTCCATTATCAAGGTCTACCAAAGTTTTTATGGGGAGAAGCTGCCAATGCTCCCGTGTATGTTCAAAATAGGAGCCTACATCAAGCACTGGATTTCAAGACTCTCGAAGAACTTTTCACTGGTAAGAAACCTGATGTTTCTCATTTTAGAATTTTTGGTTGTCTTGTGTATTTTCATATGCCTAAAGAGAAAAGAAACAAGTTGGAAGCATCTGGGAAGAAAGGTATATTTGTGGGCTACAATGAAAATTCAAAGGCATATTGAATCTATGTGCCTGGTCAAAGAGATGTGGAAGCAAGCCATAATGTCACCTTCGATGAAGACACTGCCCTTGGGAAAACCAAAGATCTCCCCATTCCAAGGAAGGATAATGATGATGCTGCAAAAAAACAAGATGAACCTTCAACAGATGAGCCTATGCCTGATGGATCCCATTGATCCACCTCCTAGTGATCCCTCTACCTCAAGGAAAAGACCTTTGTGGCTCAAAGATACTCTCGAAGATGTTGAAAGACATATTGCTCCAAGAGGGACATTTCATGAAAGTAAAAAGTCGAACAGGTATCAAGGGTACTTAGCTGCTATGAGTACTATTGTTCAATCTGAGCCATGTACATTCAAAGAAGTCGTAAAGCACCAACTCTTGAAGGATGCAATGAATAAATAGTATGAATCTATCATGAAAAATGATGTCTGAGATGTGGTGCCTAGACCAAAGAACAAGTTCGTAGTCACCTCAAAATGGCTATACAAAATGAAACATGGGGCAGATGGGAGTGCTGAGAAATACAAGGCTAGTTTCGTTGCTCGAGGCCTCTCTCAAAAAGGAGAGGACTATGACGAGATATTAGCACTGGTTGCCTGATATACCACTATCTGATCGATATTGCTCTTGTTGCCACTCAAGGATGGAGCCTACACCAAATGGACGTTAAGATTGCTTTCTTGCATGGCTCATTTAAGGAGAAAGTCTACTTGGAACAACCTCAGGGTTCGAAGTTCAATATCGAAGGACACATGTATGCAGGTTGAAGAAAACCCTCTATGGGTTGAACCAAACCCCTAGGGCTTGGTATGAGAGGATTTATAGCTATCTTATGAAGACGGGATTTATGAGGAGCGATGTTGATCCTAACATATACTTCAAGGTTGAAAAGGACATGCCTCCCATTTTGGTCCTTTATGTAGATTCTCTTTTTGACACGCGCAGACCCTCTCATTTATCAATGCAAGAGAGAGTTCGCTTCCGAGATCGAGACGAAAGACTTAGGAATGATGCACTACTTCCTAGGCCTAAAGGTCTGGCAAATGCCAGGTGAGATTTTCCTTTCTCGAGAAAAATACATTATGGAGTTGCTCAAGAGATGCGGGATGGTGGATTGCAAGTCTGTGTCTACTCCGATGGAACTCAACTTCAAGAAGCTATGTGGTGGTGTTGTTGGAACCGCATTGGCAAACCCTTCTGAATATAAACAACTTGTGGGAGCCCTGATGTTCTTGGTAAACTCTCATCCGAACATATGCTTCGTTGTGAATACATTGAGACAATTTATGGTTGAGCCTCATCACATACATTGGATTGTTGCTAAGAATCCTCTGAGATATCTCCGTGGCACAATCAACTATGGACTGAGATACACTATCAGGAATTTGAGGCTACATTGAAATCAATTGCTTTAAGCAACGGCGAGGCCGAATACATTGCAGCTAGTATGGCATGTTGTGACGTTGTTTGGTTGAAGAAGCTCTTCAATGAGCTATTCGAGCACATGTTGGATACCACCGTGATCTTTTGTAACAACCAGAGTGGGATTTTCCTTTCAGAGAATCCCATGTTCCACGACCACTCCAAGCACATTGATATCAAGTAACACTTTATCTGGGATATGTTAAAACAAGGAACAATAAGGCTCCAACACATCAGGACCAATGAGCAAGTCACAAACATTCTCACGAAGCCCTTAGGGAGGGTCAAATTCTTAGCCTTCCAAGAGAGACTTGGATTCGTGGAAAGACCCTCCCATGAGGGTCCCGCTTGTGTTGGACATTGAGCTCTGGGAGCTCCATGGAGCTTGGGGTACTTCTTGGAGCTATGAGCAACCATAGGCTAATTGGTTCACCTTCTCCTACTAGTGCGTTGTGTACAGGTTGAGTGGTTCACCTTCCCCTGTGGTACCCCATGATGGTTGACATGTGTGTAGGGTGAGTGGTTCATCTTTCCCTACGATTAATGACACGTGTGTAGGGTGAGTGGTTCACCTTCCCCTACAATTGACATATGCATAGGATGAGTGGTTCACCTTCTCCTATGGCATATCTGCAGGATGACTAGTTCACCTTCTCCTGTTGATGCCCCAGCATTCATTCTACCCATGGAGTTCAGGACTCATGGGAAGTACCTCTCATCTGGCCAATGAATTGGGAAAAGTGGATAGGGGCCATAGCACTACCGATGGACGCATCGTGTACTGTCGTACTCCCTATGTCTAGGATGCATGGTGTTCAACAACTTGATCTGGGATCAAGTTTGATTGAGGTTCCACCTCTGGACTGACCTTTGTCAACGAACAGTGGTAAGGTCTTGTGACTCACTCTCGATCAATGATGATGGATGGATTGGCAAGTCGAATTCTCTCTAGTTGAGAGGGAATGTTAAAATTGGCAACTAGGGTTAAATTCCACCTTGGGACAGCTCATTTGATGGAGATGATGATTGCATTAAATTCCACTTTTCGAAGGACCAAAATTGTTATTAAGATCATCTAATTTGGACGAGCAGAAATGTGTTTTTGAATTTATGCCCACACATTTGCAAATTGTTCAGGTCGGCCACATCATCACTGTCAGGCCAGGCAGCAACTCCATAAGGCAAAAATGATTCGTGTGTCATATTCCATCAGGTAGGTCTTCATTATATACATGAGGGAGAGACTCTTCAGTTCATCTCCCGATGACTCTTCATATTTCTCATTTATCTATTTACATATATTTACCCAATCACAAGGATTAGGTGTCAACATTCCCCCCCTAATCTGAAGGGATGTTGGTGAGTCCAAGCATCATTCTGAATCGTTCGAGCTTTTCTCTTCCAAGCGCTTTGGTAAAGATGTCTGCAATTTGCTCATTTGTGGAACAATAACAGAGATGGATTGTTTTGGCCTCAACATGATGTCGAATCAGATGATATTTAGTATTGATGTGCTTCGTTCGATCATGGAACTTTGGGTCTTGGCCAACTTTATTGCAAAGGTATTGTCAATCATGAGCAGAGTTGACTGTACTTGTTTTACCTGCAAATCTTCAAGAATTTTCCTGAGCCACACAATTTCTTTTGTTGCTTCAACTGCTGCCACGTATTCTGCTTCTGTTGTGGAATCTGCTAGAACTGATTGTTTGCGTGATCTCCAGGAGACAGCTCCTG
>APFE031273854.1:34004-77125 GCA_000404065.3 Pinus taeda | reverse complement strand
TTTTTTCTCATGCTTTCTGTGAATGGCATGGGTGAATTTTATCTTACACCCACTAGATTATCGATATGTAATTTCGATAATTTTGATTTCAAAAGATATTTTAAAGAAATGCAATGATTTCATTTGTGTATTCAATAAACACAAGATTTTATAATTGAGTAAAATATTCGCCATGCCTGGTGAGAGATTCGCCAAAAAATGATATATACATATCATATTATTGATAAAATCGCCTTCCATTTTTCCTATATACCATGGAGATTCACCCATTTATTATACATGTAAATTTAGGGGGGGTTCTTAAAATTTTCCTTGACTGATATCTAGTGACAAGCAAGCCAATAAAAAACTATCTTTCTCTAAATATGTGAGTAAAATAAAGGCAAACAAGTGTTTTAGGCCTACCTTGGGTCCAATGCAAGTTTGTAGAAGCCTCGCTCCCTTGCTCCAAATGAGCTTCCTTGAAGTGTAATTCTGCAAACACAAAAAAGCAAACCAAATTAAATAGCACCTAAAAATCCAATATCATGAAGCATATTCATCATAATGATCAAGGAGATTATGAAACAAACCAGAAGACAATTTGTTGAGAAAAATGAATCTGATTGTATTAATTCAAATGAAGAAGAACTTTACAACTTGTGCCTTGATGTTGTACAAGCTCCTCCGAGGGTCCGACAAGAAGTCTCCTCTACTTTGACAAGTTTCACTCACTTCCCAATGAAACCAAAAGGTATGTGATCTCTCCTCTCAAGTTTAAATAGGAAGTCCCAATTCCATCAGCATTTACCCTCAAAATGTTCAGCTTCTAACCTCCCTAGCAACTGACCCAATGCCTTAATTTATAGTGCAATGGAGGGAAGTTACTAGGTCCTCCTTCAAAGGGATAAAGCCCTCCTTCAAAGGGATAGCTCCTCCTATCAAGGGATTAGCTCCTTCTCTTTTGGGATGCATCAACCACCTTGGAGCAAACAATCCACGTCAAAATCCTTCTAGAAACATATATAATTTACCCAAAAGTGAGTTTTTTAGGATAAACTTGCGCCTTTTTGACTTTCACAGGGGTACGCACCCACCCCTTTACAGACAGAGCGTGCAGATACGTAGGTATTATGAACAAAGGGTGCGGGTCTGTAGGTAAAAGTAGGAGAAATTGTGGAACCAGAATAATATTGATTTTCAAAGTCTTTCTCTCTTTTGCAAAGCTTGACATGAAGAGCTAAGGTCTAAGACTTGCTTAGGAGGCTAGTATAGGTGATGATACACCCATACTGACTGCAAATAATCATGGTGACGATATTTTTGTGTAACACAGAGATTTAATCCCAGACTGAATAAGTGGTAGTATCGAATTGTGGAAGATGAGCAAATTATATTATTATGTATAATATATATATGTGCAGGCGAAGTGTAGCGATTACATAGAGGAAGACATGACAAGGAGGATCTTAATAGACTATTGAATCCATGTGAAGAATCAAAGCAGAGAGTTCGAGGGACTGTGATTGAAGAAAGGTATGGAAACAAGTCTGGGAGTAAACGTTGCAGTGGAAGAGAAAAAAGGGTGGAACCTTTGAAGAAACCTGAGAAACACATTAACACTGGAAAATATCATAAAGCTAAGTAAACCGAGTAGCGGAGAATTGAAGAAATGATGCACAACAACCATCAGATCTTGGAGATCGATGACCAAGATAGAATCGTGAGAATGGATTGATTGGGATCACAACACAGACATTTATGCGATATGTGACGGACCCAAACTTTATCAATTATAGCTTAGAACCCTATTGGGTTCGTAAACGAAGTCAGGTCAGAGTTTCTAAGCGGAGGAGTTAAGTGTAATGGTTCGATGATTGCGATCGGGCGATTAATCGTTGACCATAGGATCGTGAACCTGATTGACGGTCACGATTAAATCAGCCATGGCATATCGGAGGTGTCGGGTGATCGGCGCATCGGGTAAATGTTGGTTAAATAGGCAGACCCGATGATCTATAGATTCAGGTTAATATCTTTTAAAGTCCGTTGTATACGTTCAAGCGAGTTTTCCCTTTGTATTCCATAAAGGGTGAGGCAAGCCATTTAACGAGAAATGTAGTATTAACGACTCTGATAGTCAGAGATCAGAGTCAGAGGGGTGATAAGACATATATGTAATGTGACCTATGAAAGCCGATAGCGATTGCGATGAGGTTTAACATCGAAACCTGTGCAAAAGCCGTACGAAAGGCGTTAAAGGATAGTTTTACATAATTTTCCTGTGTAAATGGATTTATAAGGAAATTGCACAGAGTGAAGGATTTTTATGTGTTATATATTATATATTATATATATAATTATATAATATAATATATATATAATATATATATATATATATATATATATATATATGTGGCAATGGATTCAAAAAGGGCTTAATTAAGGTTTAGATGGGATCCAAAGTCCTGAAAAGGAATATTTCAGGGAGGCTTCATTAAAAGGTATAATTAATGTTTAAAGTGGGGTGATTGAGTTTTGATCCAAAGGAACTGTAAGCAAAGGGAGGCCTTAACCATTCATGTTATATATTTGACTATGGAGAGAGTTAAATTCCCGGGACAAATTATTTATGCCTCTTTAGGCATACTGTGGGTATGTACAGGGGTAACCCTGCATCATTTTGGTATCAGAGTTGAATTATAAATGAACCATTTGGTATAAGGCAGAACAAAGCAATTATGTATGAAAGTTTCTTGAAAGAATTCAGAACCGAGAGATGTGTATGCAGGAAAGGGGATTAGATTTTAATCTTATAGTTAAGAAACCAGAGTACAACTGGGAGAATGGAGAAGAACATTTAAGTTCTTAGAGGCATGTAAGGAAGAATTAAGCAAAGATTGCAGAGGCAGAAAGAGTCTACAACAATGTTTGGAGAATGGAGATTCACTCGAATGTGAATGGTGAATGGAGATTTCTTATGAAATCAAACAGGTATTGTTTTATTTAATTCTGATTTGAGTTGCTGACAAAGAAATAGATTGAAGATTGATGGTTGCAGCTAATGAAGTATCTCAACAAAAGGAGATTAAGAAGCATAAATGGAAGGAATTGTTAATGATTCTGAGTGGAAGAAAACTCAGCAAAGTAGGAATTGTTGCTAATAGCTAAGCTTTGCCCAGATAAAGCCAGAAGATTGGAAGAAAGGATCAGATTCTAAAACTTGATTGATAGTAGTTGAATATTGAGGATTTGTGCAATGGAAGCATAAATATCTGTAGAAACAGGTTTGCAGGAATGGTGAGATTCTGAAAGTAAGTGAAGGTATGCAGTTTTATCTAATGATTAGCAGATATTGAATGAATGAAATTTTATAGCAATATTACAATAGTTAAACTATAAGAGGGATGTTTATAAGTTTTTGAAGTAACTGAGTTGAGGATACGACTGAAGGCTATTGGAAAGGACAATCCATTCAAAAGTGCAGGTGAATGGGAGGACAAGGTCAAGTAGAGATCTTAAAGGTAAGATGATATGAGTTTATTTTAATTGGATTGAAGCTTAGAAAGTTGTAGTCTTTGCATTGAAGCAAAAGTATTGTTGCAACTCCCAATAGCAATTCCACAGAGGATGTAGTAGAATTGCTAAGAGATGAAGGAAGCTGGTGAAAGTTTCTAAGTGAAAGAAGAAATGTAGCAGAACCTCGAGGAATTCCAATAGAGATTGGATAAAGAGGACAATTGTATTCTTGGAAAGTGCAGATGAGTTGAAGCCCAGAAGGAGCAAAGAGAAGTGCTCAAGAGAGGTTCCAGAGATAGAGAACCAATTACTTGTAAAAAGACTGAGCGAGGAGAGCTTGCTGAGGTAAATCACAGCAAGGCAAACTTGTTGTTGTGGACGCTTTTGTGCAACTCATAGTGAATGAGTGAGAAAATCATAGAGATGGAGAGGATGATGACTAGTGACAGTCATAACGGAGGTTCTAAAAGAGATTACAACAAAGGACAAAAGGAGAAGGATGGCAAAGCAAATGGCATACACAGAAAGTTAAGAAAAGAGGAATATGAGAGGGAGAAGGTTGAGATATCAGTTCAACTTGAAGTGTTAATGGAGATGTTGTAAAGAAATGAAGCCGACCAGAAGCATGGTTATGTCATGAGAAAGAAAGTGAAGTGGAAAAGACTACAAGAGAAGAGGAATCAACAAGTGAACATGCAATTAATAAAGGAGTTAAGGGAACTTGAACAGATTATAGATGCCAACCAGAGGACAGAGAAACTCGAAAGAGTTGAGCTACAACAAAAGGAAGATGCTAAAGAAGATGTTGAAGTTTTGATATGTGAACTAGAAAGTGGACCATTGCTTTTTGAAAGTGATGAAGAGCCATAGGAGTTGAATCATATGAATGATTCGAAGTAGCCAAATGACTTGATGATTGAAGCATGAAGTGAGACCAGAAGGTATGGTATTTTTCAAACTAATGATTTGTGTATGATTTCAGGTTTGGAAGACGATAGGCAGTCTTTTAAAGTTGTCAAAGATGTGAAGGAATACCTTCCAGAAGATCAATGTTTTGAAGCAGAATATGACAAAGAGACTGGGAAAGAATCAGTTCACTCCAGTGGACAAATGTTGGAAGACAACATTGAAACAAATGATGAGGAGGAGAGGCTAGCTGACAGTCTCAAGAGTTCTTTGAGTTTGAATCAGCATACTAACATGCTGGTAGAAGAGGAGAGATCAAAGCAACATATTGAAGTGTTGCTAAAGGGAAAAGAGGTACAAAGGCCTTAATATTTTTTATTATAATGATTATCTTATAATTGAAGATGTTGTTGCAGAAGCTGGAGCATATTTGGCACAGGTGGATAGCCAAATGAAAGAAGAGGGGGAAGAACATCTACTGAAGGATATCAAGAAAGATTTAGCAGAGGAAGAAGGACCATGTGATGATGGATCAATAACAAATGAAGTAATGGGAGATTGTGTAGAATTTCCAAAGTTCACTCCAAGTAAAATCATTGAGATATATAGGGATTTAGACTTTCAAAGGAGAAAGTTGGAAGAGCAGAGGATGAATGTCCAGGATAGATTGCTGAAGAAGGATGACAAAGAAGTTGTCATCAATAATAATCAAGAAGAAGTTGACAGATGCAGAAAACAGAGGCAAGAAATTGTTCTGAAAGACAATGTAGCAGCAACAGAAAAGGTGCAAAACAACAGTAAAGAAGAGAGTAAGGGTGAAAAGGAAGAGATCAAAGCAATTGAAGAACAAGAAAGAATGAGAGTTCAACAATCAAGAGATGAAAACAATTAGCAGACAGAGGATCTACTGGACAGAGAAATTGAACTGATAAGAAGGTTAATGATGAAAGTGTCTTAGAGAAAGACAATAGTGAGAAAAGAGAGGAGTGACAACAAGAGGAAAACAGTAGCAGACTTCGAGAGCGGGGCAAGTGGAGCATTACAACATAAAGTATGGAGACCTGAAGAAAAACAATAGACAACAACAACAATAGAGAAATTGAAAAGCAAGGACATATTACAAAATAAAGTTTGGGATCCAAGAGGAAACAATTATCCAGACTTATGACTAGGTGGTCATAAATTTTCTTACATGGGGAGTCTGATGAAGGAGCATCTAGCTCAACATTATCATTGTATTCTAGTAGACATAGGGGTCTTGTGTTTCAAGGAAGCTGGTTTCCTAAGTATTGGGTTATGTAATTATTTAATGTTTTGAGTGATTTTAATGAGAATAGGAATTAATTGAATATTGTGAGTCTTTATTGTAAATGTTTTCGAATATAGGAGAACATGAGAAATTTAGGATAGTTGAGTGATGAGAGGATTGAGGATTTATTGTAAATCTTAGATTAGGAGTTAGTTAATGATTTTGTGGATTTGAGAGAATCCTTAGGGATGAGAAAGATATTTTCGGAATGAGGTTGAGGAGTTCATGGATCTAAACCAAAATTGTCTTAGAATCCCTTGGTATAAATATAAGCCAAAAAGGCATGAATAGAGGTTAGAAATCGAGACGGAGAGAGAGATTAGATATTTAGTTATTGTGTGTAGCCTACGGGTAGATGATGGAACAGAGGCCATTAAATTAGAAGATCAGGCCCAGTAGACACAGAGTGTCTCATTTTGTAACTATGCATTGATTTATGTATATCTACAGAGATTTAATCCCAGATTGAATAAGTGGTAGTATCGAATTGTGGAAGATGAGAAAATTATATTATTCTGTATAATATATATATATATATATGTGTGTGTGTGTGTGTGCAGGCAAAGTGTAGTGATTACAAAGAGGAAGACATGACAAGGAGGATCTTAACGGACTGTTGAATCCATGTGAAGGATCAAAGCAGAGCCTTGGAGGGACTTTGATTGAAGAAAGGCGCAGAAACAAGTCTAGGAGTAAACATTGCAGTGGGAGAGAAAAAAGGGTGGAACCTTTGAAGAAACCTGAGAAGCACATTAACACTGGAAACAACGTAAAGCTAAGTAAACCAAGTAGCGGAGAATTGAAGACGTGATGCACAACAGCCATCAGATCTTAGAGATCGATGGCCAAGATAAAATCGTGAGAATGGATTGATCGGGATCGCAACACAGACATTCATGCGATATGTGACGGACCCAAACTTTATCAATTATAGCCTAGAACCCTATCGAGTCCGTAAACAAAGTCGGGTTGGAGTTTCTAAGCAGAGGAGTTAAGCGCAATGGTTTAGCAATTGCGATCGGGCGATTAATCGTCGACCATCGGATCGTGAACCTGATCGACGGCCATGATTAAATCGGCCATTGCATATCGGAGGTGTCGGGTGATCGGCGCATCGAGTAAAGGTCAGTTAAAGAGGCGGACCCGATGATCTATAAATTCGGGTTTATATCTTTTAAAGTCCGTTGTATACGTTCAAGTGGCTTTTCCCTTTGTATTCCATAAAGGGTGAGGTGAGCCATTTAACGAGAAATGTAGTATTAACGACTCCGATAGTTAGAGATCAGAGTCAGAGGGGTGATAACACATATATGTAATGTGACTTGTGAAAGCTGATAGTGATTGCGATGAGGTTTAACCTCGAAACCCATGCAGAAGCCGTACGGAAGGAGGAAAAGGATAAGTTTACATAGTTTTCCTGTGTAAATGGATTTATAAGGAAATTGCGCCGAGTGAAGGGTTTTTATGTGTTATATATATATATATATATATATATATATATATATATATATATATGCGGCGATGGATTCAAAAAGGGCTTAATTAAGATTTAGATGGGATCCAAAGTCCCGATAAGGAATATTTGAGGGAGGCTTCATTAAAGGTATAATGAATGTTTAAAGTGGGGTGATTGAGTTCTGATCCAAAGGAATTGTAAGCAAAGGGAGGCCCTAATCATTCATGTTTATAGATTTGACTCTGGAGAAAGTTAAATTCCTAGGAAAAATTATTTATGCCTCTTTAGGCATACTGTGGGTATGTGCAAGGGTAACCCTGCATCATTTTGGTATCAGAGCTGAATTATAAATGAACTATTTGGTATAAGGCAGAACAAAGCAATTTTGTATGAAAGTTTCTTGAAAGAATTTAGAACCGAGAGATGTGTATGCAGGAAAGGGGATCAGATTTTTATTTGATAGCTAAGCAATCAGAGTACAACTGGGAGAATGGAGAAGAATAGTTAATTCCTTAGAGGTAGGTAAGGCAGAATCAAGCAGAGATTGCAAAGTCAAAAAGAGTCTACAACGATGTTTGGAGAATGGAGATTCACTCGAATGTGAATGGTGAATGGAGACTGCTTATGAAATCAGACAGGTATTGTTTTATTTAATTTTGATTTGAGTTGTTGACAAAGAAATAGATTGAATATTGATGGTTGCAGCTAATGAAGCATCTCAGCAAAAGGAGATTAAGAAGTAGAAATGGAAGGAATTGTTAATGATTCTAAGTGGAAGAAAACTCAGCAAAGAAGGAATTGTTGTTGATAGTTAATCTTTGCCCAGATAAAGCCAAAAGATTGGAAGAAAGGATCAGATTCTAAAATCTGATTGAAAGTAGTTGAATATTGAGGATTTGTGCAATGGAAGCATAAAGATCTACAGAAACAGGTTTGCAGGAATGGTGAGATTCTGAAAGTAAGTGAAGGTATGTAGTTTTATCTAATGTTTAGCAGATACAAATGAATGAAATTTTATAGCAAGATTACAGTAGTTAAACTATAAGAGGGATGTTTATAAATTTTTGAAGTAACAGAGTTGAGGACATGGCTGAAGGCTAGTGGAAAGGATAGTCCATTCAAAAATGCAGGTGAATGGGATGACAAGATCAGGTAGAGATCTTGAAGGTAAGATAATATGAGTTTATTTTAATTGGATTGAAGCTTAGAAAGTTGTAGTATTTGCATTGAAGCAAAATTATTGTTGCAAATCCCAAAAGCAATTCCATAGTGGATGTATTAGAATTGCTAAGAGATAAAGGAAGCTAGTGAAGGTTTCTAAGTGAAAGCAGAAATGTGGCAAAACCTTGAGGAATTCCAACAGAGATTGGATAAAGAGGACAATTGTATTCTTGGAAAATGAAAATGAGTTGAAGCCCAGAAGGAGCAAAGAGAAGTGCTCAAGAGAGGTTCCAGAGATAGTGATCCAATTCCGTGCGAAAAGACTGAGTGAGGAGAGCTTGGTGAGGTAAGTGGCAGCAAGGCAGACTTGCTGTTGTGGAGGATTTCGTGCAACTCATTGTGAATGAGTGAGAAAATCATAGAGATAGAGAGGAAGATGACTAGTGACAGTCATAACAGAGGGTCTGAAAGAGATTACAGCAGAGGACAAAAGGAGAAGGATGCCAAGGCAAATGACATATAGAGACATTTAAGCAAAGAGGAATATGAGAGGGAGAAGGCTGAGATATCAGTTTAGCTTGAAGTGTTAATGGAGATGTTGCAAAGAAATGAAGTCGACCAGAAGCATGGTTATGTCATGAGAAAGAAAGTGAAGTGGCGGAGACTACAAGAGAAGAGGAATCAGCAAGTGAACATGCACTTAATAAAGGAGCTAAGGGAACTTGAACAGATTATAGATGCCAACCAGAGGACAGAGAAACTCAAAAGAGTTGAGCTACAACAAAAGGAAGATGCTAAAGAAGATATTGAAGTTTCGATATGGGAACCAGAAAGTGGACCATTACTTTTCGAAAGTGATGAAGAGGCAGAGGAGTTGAATCATATGAATGATTCGAAGCAGCCAGAAGACTTGATTAATGAAGCATCAAGCAAGACTAGAAGATATGGTATTTTTCAAACTAATGATTTGTGTATGATTGTAGGTTTGGAAGAAGATAGGTAGTCTTTTAAAGTTGTCAAAGATGTGAAGGAATACCTTCTAGAAGATGGAAGTTTTGAAGCAGAATATGACAAAGAGACTGGGAAGGAATCAGTTCACTACAGTGGACAAATGTTGGAAGACATCATTGAAACAGATGATGAGGAGGAGAGGCTAGCTGACGGTCTCAAGAGTTATTTGAGTTTGAATCAGCATACTGACATGCTAACAGAATAGGAGAGATCAGAGCAACATGCTGAAGTGTTACTAAAGGGAAAAGAGGTACAGAGGCCTTATATTTTTTATTATAATGATTGTCTTATAATTGAAGATGTTTTTGCAGAAGCTGGAGCATATTTGGCATAGGTGGACAGCCAAATGAAAGAAGAGGGGGATGAACATGTACTGAAGGATGTCAATAAAGATTTAGCAGAGGAAGAAGGACCATGTGATGATGGATCAATAACAAATGAAGCAACGACAGATTGTGTAAAATTTCCAAAGTTCACTCCAATAAAATCATTGAGATATATAGGGAATTAGACTTTCAATGGAGAAAGTTGGAAGAGCAAAGGATGCATGTCCAAGATAGATTGCTGAAGAAGGATGACAAAGAAGTTGTCATCAATAATAATCAAGAAGAAGTTGAAACTATTTTGTGAACCATGCCCACCTGCCTAGGTCTCTAATGCCAACAAGACCGAGCTAGAAGGAGCCTCCAACTATAGGGCATGGAAGAACAAGATAAATCTTATTCTCGATAAACATAAAGTTTTGGATCTCGGTGTTTAGTATCTTCATTAATTCAGTTCGGTGTCGTCAGTTTCGATAGTATTGGTTATGGATCAGGTTGTTCAAGTAATGTTATGGTTTCATGGTGTTCAGTTGATATGGGTTTGTACCTGGCTGTTGACTTATGTTCATCGACAGTCCCGCCAGGATTGATCGACGACATGTCTCTTGTCCTTTGCCTAGTAGGATATTGGTGTTGACATGGGTTTTGTCATCCACTCAAAGGTTGATCATCAACATGGGTGTCGTCGTTGCAAAGGTTCGATATGGTTCATCATCAGGTTGTTGTTGCAAACGCCACTTGTGTCGACGACGTGTATTTGGGTTTATGTCTCATGTTTCTAATGTCGATTTTTGACATTTGGGGACAAATGGGTTTTGTTTATCTACTTTGATGTAAAGTCTTGAAACCCTAATCTAAATCCTAAACTTAAATCTATGCAACAATGCAATTAAAAACCTAAAGCTAAAACCTAATCTAAGTCTAAACCATAATACATTAAAAATCATGGTATTAAAAACCTAACCTAAGACTAAATCCTAGCTCTCAACCTATGTTTTAACATTACAAAACATTACAATTAAAATATGCAGGCCCTAACCGTCACCCTAACTGCAGTGGAACCGTGAAGAGGACAGGGCGCATGTGATCAGGGTGTCAAACCGTCGAGTTAACATTCAATTGTAGTCATATCTGCCACCTTTAGCCGCGCGGGGTTTCAAACTGCAACATTGCCATGAGAATGTGCTGGATAGACCGTCAGGTTAACCACCAAAACTACAACCACGTTAGGGAAGCTGCTAGATGTAACCGTTGGACAGTGGTCACACGTGGATAGTTAGCGAAACCGTCACTGGAACCGTCGGGGATAAGCCACCAGGTGGCGGTCAGGCAATCGACTGCCAAACGTTCACATGGAAGTCGTTAGCCCTCCACCTGGTTAGCTGACCGCCTGCGGTTAAATGTTTAATGTAATGTTATTTTGGGTTTTTATGGTTTTTTTTGTTGGAACTAATTCGGGGACCATGCCCACCAGCCTAGGTGTCTAATACCAACAAGACCGAGCTTCATACCTTATCCAAATTGGAACTACATTCACCTCGAACCTAGCCAAGGTGGTTTTCGTGTATTTGTAGGCCTTTAAGAGGTGGATTTTTCCTTCATTAAAGGGGAGAGTATTTTTGGTTTTTGTATGCAAATTCTAGAGGTCATAGGTAGTTTTGTTTTTAGTCTTACAAGAGAATTCAGAGTCAGAATTGGGAACCATGACAGTTGGTTCAGAGGGCTATCTGATGAAAGTGATTAGAAGTGCATGCGTGCACATTCAAATTGATCAAATATTTGTGTAATCAACTCCTTATTTTCATTCCTGATCAAAACGGTCGCCCATCTTGAAAGTGTACCCAGAGACGTAGTCCATCAGGGACGAACTCCGTCATCAATCTCACTATTTGGTATCACTATGTTTTTGCTATTTTCACTTCTGTTATGCATCTTAATATTGTTTAATTAGTTGTCATAAAGTCTTCTTTTCAAGAACTTTTCCTCGATTTTCATACTTTGAGCTAACATTCAATTCATTAATGGTTAATTGATTCTACATCAGTTTAATTCTATGATCACATTTCAGATCAGATCTTGAATAAACCCCTACTAGCGATGACACACATTTCATCAAACATATCGCGAATAGGTAATCTACAGGTGTAAATAACAGATCTGAGCATAGAGATCTCATATTTAGCTGAGAATCACTTAGAGACATTGATGCCTCAACACATTTACTAACATTTCATCCATTAGGTCATAGATACATTGTTCATTCATTTACCAGTAAAAGGATGATAAGATCCATACATAGCTACTGTCATAAAACATATACATAACCAACATAATAGCAACATAAATTCCAATGAAATCATAGCCATATTATCCACATATAAACCAATATAATACTCATAGAAATACGAGGAGAAATAACCTCATATTGATGATGCAAAATCCAAACCCAGAATGTGACATCCACATTCCACCTTACCATAGAATGGCTAAGGCAAATCTCTCTTCATCCATTCACCCTTGTGCCATATTCCAACCATGAACGTTGGATCTCATCAAACACATCAATCCAAAACCATCTAGGTCTTCCAAAGGCCATACACTTCAACCCATCAAATAGTGATTCCACCTCACGGTTGAACATCACAAAACCATCATAAAATTTGTCTCTATCCAAGCCTCCCAGGGCTCTAGAGAATTTGTTCCAAGCAAGGATCTAGGACTAGTAACTCAACCTACAACTGTCACTGAGCTCCATATTGTTTGTCCAACCAAGGCTCGAGGACTAGTAACTCAACCCACCAAGGGCTCTAGAGCATTTTTCCAACCAAGGATCTAGGACTAATTGTTGGGTATACGACCAAAGTCCCACATTGACTAGAAGTGGGGAGGATCATGGGTATATAAGGATGGACAAATATCTCCATTGGTATGCGGCCTTTTGGGGTAAGTCCAAAAGCAAATCCATGAGGGCTTAGGCCCAAAGTGGACAATATCATACCATTGTGGAGATATGTGGTGTCCAGAGTCCTTACAAGTGGTATCAGAGCCATGCCCTGAAGTTAGCCAAGTGGATGAATCCTCGGAATGCGAACGAAGGTGGTGGGCCCCGGTAATATCACGATGGGATCCGTGGATGAGCTCGGTTAGACAGGCAGTGTGCTCTGGATTCTTCATGGATGTGTCCTGGTCCCAACATGGTGAAGAAGAGTTGACCTGGGATAGAGCAAGCTCTCGAGGCAAGTGGTGTTCCATGTAAGGTGTGTGCTTCCAACGCACTGGAGCGGAGAATCCTGGTTGGTAGAGAGTGGACGAATGGATAATCGTTTGAGGGGAGGCTCAATGGTCCTTTGTTCGAGGGGAGGATTGTTGGGTATACGACCAAAGTCCCACATTGACTAGAAGTGGGGAGGATCATGGGTATATAAGGATGGACAAATATCTCCATTGGTATGAGGCCTTTTGGGGTAAGTCCAAAAGCAAATCCATGAGGGCTTAGGCCCAAAGTGGACAATATCATACATTGTGGAGATATGTGGTGTCCAGAGTCCTTACACTAATAACTCAAACCAGGTTGTTATTGGGTTCCAAAGCATTTTTCCAATCAAAGCTCCATGAACTAGTAACTCAACCCAAGCTAAGGAAACATGAGAACCAACTAAAATAAAACAAGTAAATAAACCCACAATCTCCATGGTTATCCTGGAAATGGTAAGGCTAGGCAATCCAATGTCAATCTAGGCAATCCTCCGTGCCAGTGATAGATTATGTCCAATAAACCACATGCATATTGCATGTATGAAAAAACTAGTGAGGAAAACATACATGCAACTCAGTACTTGCAAACCAAATCCATTGTAGTTGTTGATCCCAATGTCCTCTTATGGCTTCTTACTCTTCCTTTGCCTTATTTCTCCAAAAATCCAAGTATGGCACACTCTCCAAAAGTGCTCCAAGAAAACTCTAGGTGTCCAAGAGTATGAGAGAGAGAGGATAATGAGAGAGCTCTAAAACTAAACTGACAAAAGGTTGCCAACTGATTCTCATAAGCCTTTTTATGAATGAGGCCTCTATTTTCTTCATTTTCCATTATTTTCCTTCATTTTCCCCCTCAGATGCAACATGTGACCTTTCACCTCCCTTTTCTCCTAATTTCCATTATTTTCATAAATAAATGTTCCAAAAATTCCATTTTTCCTTTCCAAAGCATTAGCCATTACCTTTGCCAGTTTCTTTAGCCATATTAACCAAATGAATACCCACACTACCATGTCTTTCCCAACGTTCAACTTGTAATAAGTGTCCCATCAACTGTGGTTATTATTTTTCCTTTATTATTTTTATTACATGGAATTTTCAACAGGGATGTTAAATTTCTAGAATCATTTGTTATTGGTTAGTTTGGTGCAGTGGGTGGCCTGCACATTCTAACAAGATGACAACTTTCCCACTCTTTTTCATAAATTTTTGTCCTCAATTTCCTTGCCAACTGTTCCAACCAAGCATGGCCTGTCTCCTTCTTCTACTGTCCAATTAAATTCAGAAGACCAATTTATTTTAAAATGCACCAAATAATATTTAATGGTTGTCTTGAATTTGTCTAGACGCTCCTATAACAAGGAAAACTTAACTTATGCCAAGCAAGTAACCTCCTCAGCTTTGGAATTCGTGTTCCATTATTGAGCCCATATTTTTATTATATATATATATATATATTTCAAAATATTTACATCACATTTAATGAGAGAACCATGGTTGGTGTTGTCAAAAACCCCTCCCCCTTGAGGGAACACTGCACTAGGTGTTCTATGTCCATATACAACATAGGAAACAAAATAAAACACATATAGTGTTTTGTCGAGCTTTATATGTACAAATATATACAATATTTACAATTATATACACATTTGCTCAACCAGGAAACAAAAAGGGATATGTTGTCCTCATGGAGTCAACCATTTCCCAAGTGGTTTCCTTGGCCCCAAAGTGCCTCCACTACACTTTGACTTGCTCTATTACTTGATTATGGAGCATGAGTTTCTACCGGTGTATTCAAAGTGGTTATGGTTAGAACTCTCCTCCTGGTTCCACACGTAGCACATACCAATCAATCAAATGATTATTATAGTTCAAATATCTTTTAAGAAAAGAAAAATGAAAAGCATTATGGACTTTAACTGATGGAGGTAAAGCCAACCTATAGGCCACTAGTCCAATCCTTTAAGGGATATAGAAAGGCCCACAATATCATGGTGCCAAAGTAGCACATGACCCAATATTCAAGGAACTCTTATTGAGTTTGATTCACAAATAAACACGTTCCCCTACTTGTAACTCTTTATGCACCTTATGTTGATTTGCATAGATTTTCTGCCTATCTTGTGCCACCTTCAAATTATGCTTGATGATTTGAATTTGTTACTCCATTTCCTTGAGCATGTCTAGCCCAATAAGGACTTTGTTCACTGGATCACTCCAATTGATAGGAGTATCGCAACTACTGCCATACAGTGTTTCAAATGGACTCATCTTTATAGATTCTTGGTACCCATTGTTTTATGCAAACTCTGCAAGTTGAAAGATACTCCTCCCACTTCTTGCTCTGATGCATCACATACATCCTCAACATATCTTCGAGGATCCTATTTTTCCTCTCTGGTTTCCCATCCATTGATGGATGATATGTTGTACTGAATTTCAACTTTGTCCCTAGACCCATAAATAGTTCCTTCCAAAATATTGACGTGAACTTAACATCTCTATCTGAGATTATTTTCTTTGGAATTACATGCAACGTCATGATCTCTTTTATGAAAATTTGTGCCACCTCACTAGTGGAATTGGTGGACTTGATTGCCACAAAATGAGCCACCTTTCTCAACTTGTCAATCACCACCATAAGTGCATCATGCTGCTTGGATGTTATCAGTAAACCTGTGATGAAATCCATGGAGATCACCTCCCATTTCCCTTATGGAATGGGAATGGGATATAATAAACATGTTGGATCATTGCATTTCACTTTCACGTTTTGACATTCTATGCGTTTATCTACAAAATCAACCACTTCTTTCTTCAAATTTAGTCAATAGTAGAACTTTTTAATGGTCATGAGAGTCTTTTGGTACGTGGGTGACCTGAATATGGCTTTACATGGAACTCTCTCATTATGAGCCTCTTCAATACATCATTATTTGGCACATAGATTTTGTTCTTGAACCTAGTTAGGCTGTCATTAGTGAGATGATATTCCTCATCCACACCATCTTGTTGCAACTTTTCTTTCATTTGTTGATATTTTTCATCATGTTGTCCTACATTCTTCACCCTTTCTACCAGGTTCGTTTCATAAGAGATCATGGTTTCCAATAGATTCAATTGAATCCTCCTACTAAGTGCATCAACATCCCTATTTTCTTTGCCTTTTATGTACTTCATCTCAAAGTTGAACTAGCTAAGTATGGCCAACCATATTGATTGTCTTGTGTTTAAATTAGGTTTCTTGAACAAATATTTGAGTCCACTATGATACTTCATAAGTGTGAATTTTCTATCGAGGAGGTAATGCCTCCACATATTCAATGCATGAATGATGGCATCCAACTCTAGACCATGGGTCATGCAATTTACCTCATGTTCATTTAATTTCCTTGACTTGTCCTTTTCCTTCCTACATCAAGACTCCACTAAGCCCTTCCTTGCATGCATCTGTGGATACCACAAAATCCTTGTCCAGATTTGTAATCCTCAACATTGGTGCATCTGTGAGCAACTGTTTCAACTGCTCAAAGCCAGTTGTGCACTCAATTGTCCACTAAAATTTCTTTCCTTTTCTTTGCAAGGATGTGATATCATGTTCTATCTTGGAGAAGTTTCAAATGAATCTCTTGTAGGAACCTGCCAATCACATAAATGATATGATCTCACTCACATTAGTCGATGTTGGCCACTCTATTATGGCCTTGATCTTCTCTGGGTCAATTGATATCCACTCCTTGGAGACAATATGCCCTAAATAGTGTAATTGTGATTGGGAGAAACCACACTTAATGAGCTTTGCATAGAGATTATGTTCCCTCAACAACTATAGTATTGTAGTTAGATTATTCTCATGTTATTCTTCAATCTTCAAGTACACCAATATGTCATCCACAAAGACAGACAAAAACTTGTCAAAATAAGGATGCAATACACTGTTCATTAAACACATGAATGTGGCAGGAACATTAGTAAGCTCGAAGGGTACCACTACAAAATCATAGTGTCCATATCTTGTTTGGAAAGCGGTTTTATGAATATCCTCCTATTTAATGCACACCTGATGGTACTCGGACTTCAAATCAATATTGGAGAAAATTTCTGCCCCATAAACTGGTCAAATAAATCATCTATCCATGGCAACAAATACGGTTCTTGATGGTCACTTTATTTAATTGCCTATAATCAATACAAAGTCTGAGTGTCACATCCTTTTTCTTCACGAAGAGTACTAGTGCTCCCCATGGTGACACACTTAGATAAATGTAATCTTAATCAAGAATTTCCTTCAAATGTAGCTTTAAGTCAACTAGCTCAGGTGTGCTCATATGATAAGGTGCCTTGGATGCCAGTGTTGCTCTAGGCACCAAATCAATAGAAATTTTGATTTCCCTATGGGGAGGTAAACCAAGATGTTTATTGGAAGCACATTCTCAAATTATTGCAACACAGATACCTCTTCAACGTCTCAATTTCCTCTTGCCTTGTACTGCCACTAGATTTTTCACTACTGAAGATTTATATAGCATACAACTTGCAACCTTTCCAACAACTGCATTCGGCCTACATTGCTGTAATTAGCCTCACTGAAATTGACTTCCACTTGCCCTGTAATATTTGTTTCTCAAGCCTCATCGAGGCATAAATTGATTTTTCATAGCAATCCACTTTGGTCCTTGGAATGTACAACCAATCCATGCCCAATAATATACCATACACATGACAATTGTTAGGTCTCTATTTTGTCTTTCTTTATATCACTTTTTATTCAGAATTCCCTCATGCTTCTGTATAGTTTGTATGGTTATTGTCATCATTTTGTGCATTCTTGGAGACAATAAAGTAAATATTTATTATTTAGCACATCTCCCTTGTTTTAACAAGATTTCACATTTAAGGCTTTATTAATGATGGTTTTATGTTTGCAGGTTTAACATGGTCAATTACCTTCTTACACATATGACAATGGGCTCTGATCCTGCACTCACCTCCCTATACTACGAATTAGATTCTTGCACCATGCATCAAATTCCTACAATAGGTCATCTTCCTACTCTAGTCAAACACTGTTGGTTACTAGAGCTAGCCACAAGGTACAGTGGCTAGCTGGAATATCTATGAGGAGATCCTAAAGAACAAGAATTAAGGAGGGAGCACAACTACCTCTCCCTTTCTAGTTAACAAAAGGTCGAAGAAGAAGCAATGTATGCTAAAAGAAAACCTCAAATAATAAGACCATATTTCATTAGTTTGACAAGGGAATTACTGAGTTTCTATTGTTGGCAAGTCAATGATCCAAATTATTTGTTCAAAATGACTTTATAAGTAAATCGTTGGGACATTTCTAGAACTACTTTCTTTGTTCGTGATCAAATTTATCTGATCCATCGAGAGTGAATGGTTACGATATTATTAGATCTAATCTCCTTTATTTGGAATAGTAACTTTACTAGATCTATTCTTGGAAAACAAATGGATATGATTTAATTTGTTTTTATAACATAAATTGGCCTGACAAAGCCATATCTGTATTGTAAATCAAATATAAATTGGATGATGGACTTGTGAAAAGGACAATGATGTTATCATAGGATTGTTGTTGGTTTAGATTGGGAGGGTGGCCTATTTTCTAGGCACTGGACCTGTCCTCTCGATGTAATAAGGATCGAGTTTGATCAATACAAAGGTTATGTTTCCCAATTTTTTTCCCTGAGGTCTATGCACGCCAATGGTTATTTCTCACTCCTGATCTAAGTCTTCAAACAAGGGGTCGAGTTGGTCTAATTGGGCCCATCAGTTTAGCTCGACATCCCCTTCTAGTGTGTATCATCTATAAATATTAGCATTGGTGTGTTTTATACTGTGTGATTGACAACACTATAATTTGCGTATGCATTGTTTACATTTATATATATATATATATTATATATATATATATATATATATATATATATATATATATATATATATATATATATATATATATATATATATATATATTATATATATATATAGATGTAATGTTCTTGTGACTAAATTTATTAAATAAAGTTGAAGAATCTATAGTGGTAGAAAAATACTTGATTCAGGCATTAGATCCAGTCTTTATTACACGTTTTGGGTGCTATCGCATGATACTTATGCTTTATCTGAAAATCTATCAAGTGAGGCTTTATGTTGCAGGCTTGGTTTTATTCGAATGATGGTTTCATGGTCATATTTGTGAGCTTCCAATATTAAATTGTTATTTTCCTTTCTGGGAGTAGGTTAGAGTTGCGACTGTCCTTACCTCTGGTTTGAATCCTCAACAATCCTCTTGCATTATCTTTTGAATGCCTGATATGGATCTTGGTTGAAATTTTTCGGTTTTCGAACAAGTCAGATCTAATTTTGAAGAGTGCGTTGAAAGACACATCGATTGAATAAACTTCTATGCCCTTTGACAAATTGAGAGACTTTGTTCTTGAGTTGTGGGGTTTTATGGTCTGACAATAAAAGTGTGATTGATCTAGGGCATCCACTCCTTCTAAGGTTTGTGATATTTGTGGATTCTACTTGATGATATGTTTGTTTTCCAAAATTCTTCATTTGACTCCATTGGTTTACTTACTGGATAGTATTATTGTAAACTTTGTTTTTAATAGTGGTTTGAGGACATTTTGTTGTGGATTTCGATGATAGTGTGATTGAAGGATATTTTGTTCACACACAGTGAATTTTTTTCAATTGATAGGCTTATAATACACCAATGCTTTGTTAGATAAATTGCTTAATGAATTTTTGGGACTGATTTGAATTTTCTTTTAGAGTGAGAACTTTGATTTAATTGCATGAGTTGAATTTGGAGTTTATGTAGAAGGCTTTTCTTAAAAAATGGTCAAAAGGTTGGGTTTGTTTTCAATTGATTAATAATTAGGGATTCTTCCAAATGTTAGTGATTTTTAGGGTTAATGTTAGCAGTAATCAGGGTTTTTAGTTTTAATGAATGCTTTTGATTACAAGATTGGAGTGGATAAGGATTATTATTTGCAAGTTAGATTAGGGTTTTGATTTGAAGGTTGTTGGAGTCATTCTCTAGCATTTCCAATGTTGCACCTCAAAGTTTATGAACTCTCGGATTGACGATTAAATGTTGGTCCATTAATATGCCCTATATTACACCTAAAATTTTGGCACTATTTCTGGGGAGGCCCTTAGGGGATAGACCTTGGTAACCTGCTGTTATTTGTTTTTTTTTTCACCTAGTTTCTCTTGCAAGTTTTTGTTCTTTGGATTTATTTATTTCTTGCATATCTTGGTTGTTTTAAGGGTTTTCATTTCTCAAGTGCTGTAAAAACCCCATATATATACTAATCTATGTGATGACATGATATACCAATTAGCTTGTTGAAAACAAGAAAATGGTATTTTGAGCAATCGTCCAATGAGGATTTTTTAATGTTGCTAAAGAGATATAGAAATCATCCACCGATGAAAACATAAGTGAAAAACTATGTATTTTTCTTGAACATAAATATAATATTATTAAATATTTGATTTCAAAATTGGATGATTTGTAGGAAGAACAAAAGAAGGATGAAGAACCACTATTGTTCTTTTGTGCCAACTATAGAAAGAAACACTTCCTTGGAATGTGTCCACTTAGTAGCCTAAAAGTTTGCAAAATTTGCAAGGAGATTCAATCAACAAAACATTGTCTGTCACTGGCAAGATTACTAAAGGTACTAAGGAAATCAAGCAAGGAATCGAATCAACTGCCATGTATAACTCAAAATCCATCACCATTTAATACTTGGACTAATGCTTATTATCTTGAGTAGGTTCCTCAAAATATTTATAAGCCTAGAATTCCATGGCACACTTTTGATCCCCTCCAATTGAATACCTTACTTCATGGCCAAAGTGGCCCTTTCCTTGGACCTCATCCTCGAATCAAATATCCCCATGGCCTCAGGAATGGTTTGAAGCCCCTTCCCTAGGGCAATATTTCATGTAAAATCAATAACAACAACCACAATTTCCACTCAATGCACTACCAAGTCATCCTCCTCCATGGTCCCAACTACCTGTGCAACCTAGCCCTAATCTATACCCTAGCCCTAATCCATACCATATCCCTTATCCTAATCCATACCCTTGTAGGTTTTAACCCTGTATAGAAATTACTCGCATACAAATTTTAAAACACAGAAAATAAACAATGCGAGAACACAACACATAAAACACATATACACAGAGATTTCCCCTGGATCCCAAAACCGGGACTACCAGCTTGATTTTTCATTATGTTCATTTGAATGTTACAATAAATATTTATACATGCTGAAGCATCCAATACCATGGACCGAAAACCATTGCATCCAAAACCATGTGTGAAAAACATGCACAAAACCATAGGTAGGTGCACCCAATAGGGTCCAAAAAACAAAGTTTTCCGGGGTGCTACCCTGGATCCCATAGAGGGGGGTTCCCTGAACCCCTTAAACCCCCTGTGACCCCTCGGTTAACTACGTGGGCTAGTCATGGAAAGAATATAACACAACCCACCAACCCTAGCCCTAATCCAAATCCTATACCTAACCCTAGTCCATACCCTAATCCAAAGCCTATACCTAACCCTAGTCCGAATCCTAACCCAAATCCTAATCAAAATCCAAATCCTAGTCCAAGCCTTAACCCAAACCCTAGCCTAAACCATAGCCCAAACCCTAATCTAAATTAGCAGGTTGCACAAAAATGTGAAACACCTATTCTTCCCATTGATTCCCTTACTGAGTGTAATGATATATCTTCGAGGTTGGGGGAAGGGGTGAGTTTGGAAACATCTCCTATCACTACAAAACATTCACCTAGGGAAGATCTAAGATCATTAGAGTAGAAATAGTTGATTGGGAACTATTCTAAAATTGTTGTTAAAGCTCAAAACCCTAGAATTTCCCTTAACCTTTCTTGTCAATTTGAAAAGCAGATATTTGAGCCCTAACTTGAGGGGATTTTCTTTTGTCTTTCACCATATCCTTCATGCCTCCAAGAGAGTTATCCTCAAGTTGTGGAAGATTTGTCCAAGTTGGAGAATCATAAATATGTGGATCCCATTGAATCCTGGTTTCAAGTAGTCATCAACACACCTTATTCCCTCATCATTCGACAACTCTTGGTACCATATCAATCAAAGCAAATGGTTTATCATACTCTTGTATGTGTTGAAGCTTATTCTTTAAAACCGAGGGTGAGTATATTTAATATTTTGTTACGCACATGGATACATTGGAAGTACTCCTACACTTGAAGGAAATATTCCTCTCTTTAAATTAGGTTAGGGTAGTATAAAAGAAATGAATACTAATTCCATTTGAAATAAAATTGCATAGAAGCACTCTTGAAACTGCAATTCCTAAGGCACAACTATTGAAATTTCTATCATTATGCACCCTTGTGGTAAGACTTGTCAGAGGCAATTCACTCCTAATGCCTCATATTCTATAAAGTGACTTTGATTATCGACTCAAATCATTCATTGGGCTAGTTAGGGGTATTTTTATTGTTATGTTTAATACTTTCCATTCATAAGCTTAAACCCCTACTTTTGGCCTATTAATTCTAACAAACTATCATCCAAGAAAATTTTTCAAGTTTCTATTCGAAGGTATTGATGAAAATCCTCCTATGGTGGACCACTCATATAAAACCCTGAGAAGCTTTCATGAGAACCCTCGCATGATCAACTAGAGGAATCTTTTAGTCATTATCTGAGATGTTTTCTTTAAAATGATTATTTATGGTAGAAGGAAAAACCAGTAAAGATTAGTTATTAAATGCTTTTCACGCCATCCTATGCTCTTAAGGAGAAGATTTGCCTCCCCACCTATTAAATAACCTATCTGAGGTTAATTATAATAAGAGTTTCTTTTAAAATGATTAATTGAGGGATAAGAGGTCTCATTACGAGCTGATCTACCATGATCATGGGTACTAACAAGAATGAAATTACCGCTACTGGTCACCAAGCCAAGGTAATGGATTTCAATTGAAAAGCTGGAAGACAAGAGGTCTCATCATGAGTCGGCTTGTTCATTCTTGTTATTTCTTGTTAATGACATTTCCATTAGCTGGTTACCAAGCCAAGGAAACTACCTTCGGTTAATTTCTATACAAATGTAAATGCTTTCAATTGACTTGGAATTTATATCTAATAGATGGTACATATACATTTCGTGGGGTTAAAAGGCATCCTTGTCGAGGCTATAGATGCATGCTGGCAACAGGGCCATGCATGTGGTATTAAAGTTAATTTTACACTATGATTTACATGGTTGTTTTTGTCTTTCCCTGAACTCATTATCATATCTCTTTGAGAATGGATTTAAGATCCATTCAGTAATGTTCTTTGGAGTTATATCTTTCAGAAGTATGAAGGTTTTCATAAATGTGGGACTCTTAGTGCAGGTGGTTTACTTTGCTTGAACAAGAGGAGCTTCAACTATATGCTTGGGTAATGGTAAGATGGTCACCTTCGGAAGGTATACTTTTTTCATCTCTCTTTTTCCATATACATTTTAATGCATTGGCTTTCAAATGATATCACTTCTATTTATAATAATGAGGCTATTGAAAGTGAAGACCTACTGAATAAGGCTACTCTTGAGATGCTTTATGGAAATTTTATGGTTGCCTATTTCATTATGAAACAATCCTTTCATTTTAGCATTTTTATAGTAGCCTTGGTATCAGGATTTCTTGAAATAAAGAATCTAGAATGAAATAAACCAACATATATTTCCATTGTTAGGACAATAATATATAGCAGGAAATATTTACAGGGAATTGCAATCTTGTTATTTTGCAAGGGTGCAAAAATAAAAATAATTGATTCGCTTGTGATTTGAAATGATCATAAACTAACACTGATGTAGAATTGATTAGCCATTAATGAATTGAATGTTAGCTGAAAGTGTGGAAATCGAGGAAACTACTTGAGAAGAAAGGTTTTACGACAGTTGATTAAACATAATTAAGATGCATAACAGAAGTGAAAACAATAAAAACACAGTGATACTAGACATAAAATTTGATTATGGAGTTTGTCCCTGATGGACTTTGTCTCCGGGTTCGCTTTCAAGATGGGTGACCACTTTATTAGGATTGAAACCAAGGAGTTCGATTACACAAAGAATAGACCAGACTGAATGTGCGCGCAGGCACTTCTGATCACTGTCAAAAGAAATCTCTTTGAACCATCTTTCCAACACCTGTCACGGTTCCCAATTTCGAATCTAGATGCTCCTGTTACACTTAAAAAAAAACTGCCTCTGACCTCTAGAATATGCATACAAAAACCAAAACCATTCTCTTCCCTTCAATGAAGAAAAACTGCCTTTTAAAGGTCTGCAGGTACATCAAAACCACCTTTGGCTGATTTCGAGGTAAAATGGTTGCCTTCTGGATGTTTGGAAGCCTCGGTCTAGTTGTAAGTTGACACATAGGCTAGGTTACATGGTGGAGGAATTAGTTTCGAACAAACAAAACCATAATAAAACCGAAAAATACATTGTATTAAACTCATAACTGTTTGCGGTCAGATTAATCGGGTGGGTTTGGACAACTCATGTGAGCAGGCGTTATCACCGTAATTAATGTGTTGATGGTGTCGTTTACGATGCTCCGAGACTTGGAGGTCACCACCCGATAGTCAACACATGACCCTATCACATGCCTAGTTCCGTTGCGGTGAGAGCCTGTAGTTAGATCTGATAGTCATCTGTTAAATGTGCGGTGAAGTTCCGATCACATGCCACCATATCCGTTGCGGTTAAGACTGCAGTCAATGCTACCCGACAGTCTATCCCTACTCCGGTCACATGTATTATGACCTTTGATGCGGTTAGGCTACCCACACGGTCAGAGGTGACGGTTTATGACTATGGGTTATAATTTATTTGTAATGTTTTGTTTAACATATGCTGAGAGTTAAACATGTTAGGTTTTATGACTTAGGTTTATGACTTTAATCACATAGTTTTAATGTGATAGGGTTGGTAGGGCTTAGGATTAGGTTTTTTAATACATAGTTTGAATGTAACCAATGATGTTTAGGAATTATGTGATAGGTTTGATAGGTTTTTAATGCATTTGGATGTTGCATTTAGGTCCTAGGTTTAGGTTTAGTCATTAGGATTTTTTACATCAAATAAAAAAAACCTCTTTACAACTAAATGTCGCAAAGTGACATTCAAAACATTTGTCACATGATGATGAAGCCGTCGACATCAAAACCTGTGAGTGGATGACAAAATCCATGTCAACACCAAATCCTGCGAAGTGGATGACAAACACATGTCGTCGACCAATCCTGGCGGAAATGTAGATGAACACAAGTCAACAACCAGGAACAAAACCATCTCATTGAACGCCATGAAAACCATAACATTACCTGAACAACCTGATCCATGACCAATACTGTCGAAACTGAACTAAATGCTGATGACGACACATAATATTGACGATCACACTGAACACCTGTGCAATTGATCTAATGAGATTGTCCTGGATCAATCCTCTCCACTTGAAAGCTTTTGGACCACAAAAGTTTGACTAAAAAAATAGTCGATGAAGGTAGAGCTCCCTCACTTTCCACCTTGACCTGATGAGGTACCAATACATTCAATCAATCACCTGCAAGTGATGATCTTGATGATGTTGACCATGGCACATTTTCAGTCAGTGATCTGTTCCATCCATCTGCAGTATGAACAACTTGCGACGATGGGAAAACAACCTGTTATGAACATGGCAATTGAATTATTTCCATGAAGAACCATGAGTTAGTGATTAATAATCATCTTCAAAAATAGTCTCTACAAGATATTGTTCAATACCATCAACATGTATTAACACTCTATTTTACAGAATAGCAGAGACAATCAAAGATGTTTTTGACATCAAACCAGCTACTTGACTTGACATACTTTCCTGCTTCCTAATTACTAAGTGAACTTGTTGCCATAAACCCATCAAATTGTAAGGTGAAAATTGCTGCAAATTAGTTTGTCTTTTAAAGTATTGAATTAACTATTGATTTGTTTGAATCACTTTTCCCTTATTCATTAAATGATGTTTCCGTTGATTAGAAATTTCCCCTGATGCATAATTTTCCCTTAGATACTTTGGCATTGCTTTAGAAAGGGATTTGATATGAAAACAAATAGGTTTCCTCTCCACTTGAAAAGAGGTTTCCAAATTGTTTGAAACATGAAATGGCGACACAATACAAGAGAAATTGAACACTGATTTTCCCCAATATTGACTAGTATCCCTGTATCTAATAATTCCCAAACTTGAACTGAATTGATTCATTCTAACATTAGGAAGAGGAGCTTTAGATACAAACTGTAATTCATGTTGTGTTCCCTGCTTATGAGTAAGATGTTTGGTTTTACATAGATATAGAATAGTTTTTATCTCTTTAATCAAACTATCTTTAAGCTGAGTCTCATAATTTAAACAAGCATCATGATGATTGTTATGTTTCTCCTTTACACACATGATTACAAATCTTTTGTTTGAACTTATTAATAGCTTCATCAGATTAGCATTAATATTCAAATTAATTTTGTTTTGATGTGCCCTAACAATAAATTCAACCCCATATTTCTTAACGTGATATTTATTCTCTCTCCTGTAAAATACTGCATCACAATCATAAAGATAAGGACTTCCTAAGACAACTCCACATATGTCTACTAGAACCACATCTATTTCCACTTCATCAATGTAATTAGCTATAATGGAAAATCTTAATTGACACTATTTGGTGACTTTTATCTCAGTTGATTTATTTAGCCATCCTAATGGGTAAGGTCTTGGATGATTCCGTGTTTCCAAACCCAAACTTTAACTAAATATTTAGAGATTAAATTCGCCTGTGATCCACTGTCGAACATTGTATCTATCTTTGTGTGCTTAGAAGTTATCCTTATGTTAAGCAATTCAACTCTTTTATCCTCATTTGAAGGATTTATGTTTGATGAAGATGCAATAGTATTCGAACTTGAACCAGTGTCAAAAGTTTTACTTGTCATAACCATAGAGGTTATCCACCTTTCATCACCTGAATCTGAAGCTAGATCTTGCTAGAGTGATGCAATGGCCTTCTTTTCATCCTTCTCCTTAAGGAAATTTTTGGGCTTAATTTCTGGATGAAGTTTCCCACACTTAGATTCATCATGACCAATTCTCTGGAAAGGAGAACAAGTAGGTCTTTCCTTCTGAGCTATCGCTGATTTCTTTCTCTTCGAATTGTTCTTCCCCTTACTGTCATTGGAATCTTTGATTTCCAACTCTTTGGATGAATGCGATGAAAACTTGAATGGTCTGCCACGTGATTAAGTATGTATGGCCTGAACACACACTTCATCAAAATCATCAGGATTAAACATCAATAATGTATGCTACAAATATGAATGTAAACTGCCTATGTATTTTAACAAAGTTTCACATGTATCCAATGAAATACTAGCGCCAGTGCTTTCTTTCTGAACTCTTGAGTAAAATCCTAAATACCTTGTCCTTTACCTTGGCTCAAATGTTGCCAATCAATAATAGCTTGCTACATGTATCTTAAAGGATAGAATTATTTCCTTAGAGCTTTTAAAAACTTAGACCATGAAGAGATGAATTTTCCTTTACGCTTTACAGCTATCTGAGTTTTACTTTCCCACTAGATTAAATTTGTCCCCCCCATTCTAAGTGTAGCTAACTGAATTTTTGTTTTATCACTAGAAATGTTCTGAATGTGACAATACACTTCTAACTACTTAATCCAGTTATCTAGGTTTTCAGGATTCATTTTTCCATCATAAACAAGTAACTCAAATTTTACATCAAGTTTCAAAAGAGATGTTTTCTTAGGTTTCTTATCTGTTTCAGATTCTACACTGGAAGAAGAAGAAGAAGATGATGACGATGGAGATGATGGAGGTGAAGGTGGTTTATCAACCTTGCCTTTACCTTTGTCCTTCTTCAATATCTTTGAAGAAGAATTTGCATCTCTCGCCTTCTTGTCTTCGTACATTTCCCCCAACATCTGCTGCATAGTAAAGAATGCTTTCTGAAACTGTTCATCACTCATCCTAGTTTTAGTGTTTTCACCTGTATCAAATCCTGTCATGGTCGATTTATGAACGACTCGTCACTTTCCAATCTCTGGATTGATCTGCTCAAGGATTCCTTCTCCTCGTTGTGACTTTGACCTAGTTAACATTCAGTGGAAATTTCTACAAACACAACCTATTCTAATACCAAATTATATGAACTGAAATGATCATAAACTAAAACTGATGTAGAATTGATTAGCCATTAATGAATTGAATGTTAGCTGAAAGTGCCGAAATAGAGGAAATTGCCTAAGAAGAAAGACTTTAAGGAAACTGATTAAACATAATTAAGATGCATAATAGAAGTGAAAAGAGTAAAAACGTAGTGATACCAGACATCAAAGTTGATTATGGAGTTTTCCCCTGATGGACTACGTCTCTAGGTTTGCTTTCAAGATGGGTGACCGCTTTATTAGGATTGAGACCAAGGAGTTTGATTACACAGAGAATAGATCAAACTAAATGTGCAGGTAGGCACTTCTGATCACTGTCAAAAGGAAGCTCTCTAAACCACCTTTCCAACGACTATCACGGTTCCCAATTCCAACTCCGGATGTTCTTGTTACACTGAAAATAAAACTGCCTATGACCTCCAGAATCCGCATACAAAAACCAAAACCACTCTCTTCCCTTCAATGAAGAAAATCTGCCTTTTAAAGGTCTGCAGGTACATCAAAACCACCATTTGCTGATTTTGAGGTGAATTGGTTTCCTTCTCGATGTTTGGAAGCCTCGGTCTACTTTTAAGTTGACACATAGGCTAGGTTACATTGTGGAGGAATTAGTTTTGAACAAACAAAACCATAATAAAACCCAAAATACATTGTATTAAACTCATAACCATTTGTGGTCAGATTAACTGGGCGGAGGTTGAACAACTCATGTGAGTAGGTGTTATCACTACGGTTAATTCGTTCATGGCTTCATTGACGATGCTCTGAGGCCTGGAGGTTACCACCCGACGGTCAACACGTGACCTTGTCACTTGCCTAGTTCCGCTGCGGTGAGGGCCCGCGGTTAGATCCAACGGTCGTCTATTAACTATGTGGTGAAGTACTTATTACATGCCACCATATCTACTTCAATTAAGACTGCAGTCAATACTAGCCGACGATCTATCCCTACTCTAATCACATGTCTTATGACCTCTGATGCAGTAAGGCTACCCACGCGGTCAGAGGTGACAGTTTATGACTGTGGGTTATGATTTATTTGTAATGTTTTGTTTAACATATGTCGAGAGTTAAACATGTTAGGTTTAGGACTTTAATCACATAGTTTTAATGCGATAGGTTTGGTAGGACTTAGGATTAGGTTTTTTAATACATAGTTTGAATGTAACCAATGGTGTTTAGGACTTAGGTGATAGGTTTGATAGGTTTTTAATGCATTTGGATGTTGCATTTAGTTCCTAGGCTTAGGTTTAGTCATTAGGACTTTTTACATCAAATAAAAAAACCTCTTTACAACTAAATGTCCGAAAGTGACATTCAAAACATTTGTCACATGACGATGAACCTGTCAACATCAAAACCTGTGAGTGGACAACAAAATCCATGTCGACACCAAATCCTGCAAAGTGGATGACAAACACATGTTGTCGACCAATCCCGATGGAACTCTCGATGAGTACAAGTTGACATCCAGGTACAAAACGATCTCACTGAACGCCATGAAAACCATAACATTACCTGAATAACCTATTCCATGACCAACACTTTCAAAACTGAACTGAGTGCTGACGACGACATTGAACAACTGTGCAACTGATCTAACAAGATCCTCCTAGATTAGCTTGCATGGTGACATGCAATATGATCAACATGGGGGGATGTTAGGCCTCTGTTTTGTCTTGCTTTATATCACCTTTTAATCAGAAATCCCTCATGCTTATGTATAGTTTGTATGGTTATTGTCATCATTTTTTGCATTCTTGGAGACGATAAAGTAAATATTTATTATTTAGGACATCTACCTTTATTAATGATGGTTTCATGTTTGCAGGTTTAACATGGTCAATTACCTTCTTACACATATGACAACGGGCCTTGATCATGCACTCACCTCCCTATAATATGAATTAGATTCCTGCACCAGTTCATCTTCCTGCACTAGTCAAACATTGTTGGTTATTGGAGATAGCCACAAGGTTCAGTGGCCAGTTGGCATATCTGTGAGGAGATCCTAAAGAACGAGAATGAAGGAGGGAGTGCAACTACCATTGCCTTTGTAGTTAACAAAAGGTCAAAATAGAAGAAATGTATGATAAAAGAAACCCTTGCATAATAAGACCATATTTCATTAGTTGGACAAGGGAATTACTAAGTTTCTATTGTTGACAAGTCAAAGATCCAGATTATTTGTTCAAACTGACTTTACAGGCAAATCGTTGGGACATTTATGGAACTACTTTCTTTGTTCGTGATCGAATATCTCTAATCCATCGAGAGAGAATGGTTAAGATATTATTAGATCCGATATCATTTGTTTGGAATAGTAACTTCACTAGATCTATTCCTGGAAAACAAGTGGATATGATTCGATTAGTTTTTATAACAAAAATTGGCTTGACAAAGCCATCTTTGTATTATAAATAAAATATAAATTGGATGATGGACCTATGAAAAGGACAATGATGTTAGATATCATTTTTGGGATTCAACTGCGTTAAGTAAGTCATTCAAACGTATGACCATTTCCATGAGAGGTAGTCGTAACTGACTAATTTCTCATGATTTTTGAATAGTTCACTTAGTACTCATTGCATCGGGTGATGCTCACAGGGGTGAAGAAGTGGGATTGAAACTAGTGAAATGTGGAGAACGAATCACATAGCATCAATCATCACTTCCGGGGCTTGCACCCGGTAACCAGGACTTCCCAGGAGGTCACCCATCCCAGAACTCCTCTGGCTCAAGCGCGCTTAACTGTGGAGTTTTTCCACAATCAAGCCCACTTAGCTTGCTACCCCATTTGCAAAACCTTAGCAAGTATTGTGCCTCATGACAATGATGTTATCATAGGATTATTGAGGGTTTAGATTGGGAGGGTCAACCCCTTTTCTAGGTGCTAGACCCGTCCTCTCCTCGATGTAATAAGGACCGAGTTTGACCAATACAAAGGTTATGTTTCCCATTTTTTATCCATGTGATCTATAGGCGCCAATGGTTATTTCTCACTCTTGATCTAAGTCTTCGAACAAGGGGTCAAGTTGGTCTGATTGGGCCCACCAGTCTAGCTCGACATGCCCTTCCAGTGTGTATCATCTATAAATATTAGCATTGATGTTTTTTATACTGTGTGATTGACAACACAATAATTTTTGTATGCACTGTTTGTATATATATATATAGATAGATGTAATGTTCATATGACTAAATTGATTGTGGAAAGTTGAAGAACCTATAGTGGTAGCAAAATATTTGATTCAAGCATTAGATCCAGTCTTTATCACATGTTTTGGGTGCTATCGCATGATAATTATGATTTATCTAATAATCAGTCAAATGAGGTTTTATATTATAGGCTTGGTTTTATTCAAATGATGGTTTCGTGGTCATATTTGTGAGCTTCTAGTATTACGTTGTTATTTTCCTTTCTGGGAGTAGGTTAAAGCTATCACTGTCCTTATCTCTGGTTCAAATCCTAAACAATCCTCTTGTGTTATCTTTTGAATGCCTAATATGGATCTTGGTTGAAATTTATGGGTTGTCGAACAAGTCAGATCTAATTTTGAAGAGTGCATTGAAAGACACATCGACTTAATAAACTTCTATGCCCTTTGAAAAATTGAGAGACTTTGTTCTTGATTTGTTTGGGGTTTTATGGTATGACAATAAAAGTGTGCTTGATCCAGGGCATCCACTATTTCTAAGATTCGTGATATTTATGGATTCTACTTGACGAGTCATAAGCTCTTGTAAATCACACATTACAGGAACCGCATTAAGTACATGAACCTATGTTAAAATAGGAAACAAGAATTATTTGCACAATTATGATATGTTTGTTTTCCATAATTCTTCATTTGACTCCATTGGTTTACTTATTGCATAGTATTATTGTAAACTCTATTTTTAATAGTGGTTTTAGGACATTTTTTGGTGGATTGTGATGACAGTGTGATTGAAGGATATTTTATTCACATAAAGTGACTTATTTTCAATTGATGGCTTATAATACAACAATGTTTTGTTAGATAAATTTCTTAATGAAGTTTTGGGACTGATTTGAATTTTCTTTTAGAGTGAGAACTTTGATTTAATTGCATGAGTTGAATTTGGAGTTTATGTAGAAGGGTTTCCTCTTTAAATTGCTACAAGGTTGGGTTTGTTTTCAATTGATTAATAATTAGGGCTGCTTCCAAATGTTATTGATTTGTAGGGTTAATGTTTGTAATAATCAGGGTCTTTAGTGTTAATAAATGCTTTATATTGCACGATTGGAGTGGATAATGATTTTTGTTTGCAAGTTAGATTAGGGTTTTGATTTGCAGGTTGTTGAAGTCCTACTCTGGCATTTCTAGGGTTGCACCTCAAAGTTTACAAACTCCCGGATTGACAATTAAATGTTGGTCCATTAATATGCCCTATATTACACCCAATGTTTAATTTTCTTTTTATTCTCATTTCCAATTGAACCAAACATGGTTCTTCATGCATTTCCTTGGAAAAATTGTATTTTTCAATGAGCTCTAGGCTGACATAGTTGCAGTTAGGACTGGGATAAATTAAAATGGAAACAGATTGATTACGTAAATTACCTTCCATCTCAATGAGGGATGTCTAGCGATTGTCTACCATTGTGTAAATTATGGGCAAACTTTGAGTTACATCACCCATTGTACGAGCCTCCTAGGTGTTGTAAATCTTTGGTCCTACATTTTTCTGGTGTGGGTAGTCTCTTTTCCTCTGATTTTCACCACACATCCAACACTTTAATTTCTTCCTATCTTCAAGCTTGCATTTCTCTGATGTTGGATGTTGAATATTTCCCTTAGCAACAATGTTAAATTTCTACTGAAATTGATTTGTTTGGGATGGGTGCTTACTTTTCCTCTTTTCTTAAGTTTTCTTGGGACAATTATTCTTATTTCCAACGTTGTTCTTTGCCTTCTAGTCACTCTTAATTTATGGTCTGCATTTTTCTTATTCATAGCAATGTTTCAACTTCTTAATGGCATCCTTCAGTGTCTAGGGTTTCAACAACTCAACTCTGTCTTTGAATGTCATAGGAAAGCCAATAATAATTCTTTGACTTTTGGCTTTCTCATCTCTAAGGTATGGTACATATCTCAATATTTCTAGGAACTTAGTGATGTACTCATCATCTATCATTTTCCCCATCTTAAGTTCAAAGAACTCTTTTTCCTTTCCATCACAGTAGCGCTTAGACAAATATTGATCTCTGAAGAGTTTTTCAAATTCGATCCAATGTAAGTCCTTCTCAACAATGCCACTAACAATATTAAAATCTTCCCACCATATGTTTGATTTTCCCTTCAAGTTGTAGGTGGAAATCCTGGCTTTTATATTTTCAGAATAATCATGAATTTTGTAAAAATTGTTCCTGCCAACCAACCAAGCTTCTTCCTCTTATGATTTCTTCATATCCCCATCAAATGTGGGTAGCTTGGCCTTATTGAATTCCTCAGCCATATAATACTTTTCCTTTCTTCTCTAGCAATAATGATGGTGATAATAAGAGTTTTAATAGCCTTGGGTTAAGTTTCCATGTGAACAGAGATAATAGCAAGGTCATGGGACACATGTTCCAAGTTGAATGGTGGGAAAAAAATTATATTGGGGGTCACCTTTGGTTTATTTATGGCTATGGAAATTGGCAAATGCATTTTCAAAGTCAAATGGGAAATGAATGACTTTTAATTATGAGAAATAAAAGAAAAAAGGAGAAAGTAAGATGAAGTGACACATATTTGCATGCAAGGGAAATTGGAGGAAAAATGAAGGAAAATTTAGAAAAAGGAGACATCAATGATAAAAAGGCATTGAGAATCAGTTGTCAAAATTTTCCCATCTTTGGAGTAGGTGTAGCAAAGGAAAGAGAACAAGCAATTAGGCAAGAAAGCAAAGGAAATCGAAGGAAAGTAAGGAGAAGGTTGGATCAATAGCCTTAGCAGGAGAATTTTGTAGATAACAGATTGAATGTGTGATTTAATAGCTGAGGTGTTAATGCATGGTACATGCATTTGTTTATTGTGTTCAGTTTCTATCACTAGCATGGGTTTTTCCTAGTTTCACAGTGGTTTCAAACTTGCCTTTCTATTTCCTGGATAACCATGGTGTGATGGGGTTCATTCTTGGTTGAGCTTTGGATTGTCGAAAATTTTTGGAACCAAGTGAGGTGGTCTTAGGAAAATTCCCAAGGGTTGGGGGTGTTATCACTGTGTAATTTCCCAAGTCTGTGGAGAGAAACCCAGAGGTAACCACAAAACCATTTTGGAAGATGGGATCTAGTCCTTGCAGCTTCAGAGAGGGATCTCTCTATATGATTTAGAATTGTTGTTTTGAGCTATTAGGCTAGTTACTGAGCTCTGAGTTTGGTTTTTCAAATAATTGGTTGAAAATTGTAGGGAAAGTCCATTGGGCATCATGTCAATCAGTCTTGGGGTGATCAAATACAAAAATGATAGAACAAATGTCACAGGGCAAGTTCGGCAAGATTTTGGATCTTTAGAGCATTTATGAAATGAATGGGATGAATATATTTAGGTTCAATTAATCATAGAGCATGCTAGGATGAAGTATATATTTAATATCATAGTGAAAACATAGATATTGTTTATAAGCCAGAGCATAGTGTATTTAAACAAATTCAACCCTTAATCTTCTTTAAACAATAGAGACAGAAAAACATATGAAAAACTGGGAAAATAACAAGTTCACATGAGAGGAGACATCGTTGATTGCCTGACATGGGAATCCTGGAATTTTTTTTATGTATTAATGAAATTGATAACTTCAGTACATGCACAACTTACATCAAAGGTCTTCTTTCTTTCTACAAGTTCCAACCTTTTCTATGTCTTATTTCTGAATATTTATAGAAAACTATTACATCTCAGATCGGATTTCAAAAGGAATTATATTTACAAATAATATTTGTTAAAGACACATATATTTTAGATACAGAAGAAGGAAAATAGGGAAAATATGCTGAAATTTGTTGTGTTATTGAGGCTATGTAGGAATTTGGTGTTAATTGTATTTATTTTGTTGCAAATTTCGTTCCTCTGATGCTAAAAATTCTATAGTTTAGTAACACTTCACTCAATCAACTCTAGAAACTGGTCCCACCTATCTTCACTTGGGATAGAAAATTTAACCATATTTCTGAACCTTTCATCCACCTCAGTATAAGTGTCAAAAGTTGGCTTATTGACAAAAAGGCAGTGGATTTCATGTTGAATATTTAAATCAAACTGTATTCCTTGTATGAATTCTTCTCCATTGATAATTCCTTTTGCCTTTACAAATTTGAAGCATCAACACCTATATTACATAGATGTTCTTAGTAGTTTTTAATGGGATCAATTTTCCATTAGAATGTCTTAGAGTAGGTAAACCCTTTTCTTGCAATAGTCTAAATTTTTTGTTGAACCTCTTGACCTGCAACTCAAGGTATTTGCATTTGTTCTGCATTTATATCATCAAATTATTTTTTGTTAATACCCTCTTAACCTCCATGACTGTAGTTGTCTTGTTTGGAATGTTCAGGTCTTCTAATTCCTCTTTGGTCTTAGAATTCAACAGCTTGATGACCTTTTATGCTTCTTCTGGGTCTCTGCTCCAGCTATGCCTTTATGTTTTGTATTGTTGTTTTGACCCTTTGCACAAGCTCTTCCTACTCAAAAGTAATTTAAATTAAAGGCCACATATATGTTATGTTGGCATTGAATTTTGCCAAATGTTTTTCTTAGCCTCTGCTAACATCTGAATGATAAAAGACTAGTCTTGATATTTCTTTGCCTGTTAGATGAGCTTGTAAGTTTTTTGCATTTTTGAGAAATAGGCAGTGTTAGTTTTAATTTTATTTTCCTCCATCTGAGTTAATGCAGCTAACAGTTTATTTTTCTCGACCTAAAGTGAGGAAAATTCTTCCATAGCTCTGGTAAGCTCTGTTGTAGACTCTACAGTTGTGGTCTTTGCTGAATTTTCTGCTACTATACCTGTGCCTGATGTATATGCTCCTGCTACTTCCCAATGTTCTTTCTCTTTCAACATTGCTTCCATGCCTTGCTCCATCTTTTGTATTTGTGCATTCTGCTCAACCACTATAGTAAATATTTTTTTTTCTCCATTTATATATTGGAAAATTCTTTTGCTTGAGGATGTTCTGTGGAGGGTAGCTTCATTTGATTCCTCAATGATTGAATGTCTACATCCTTTCTCTTTATGAGCTCTTCTGTAGCTTTGATATCCTTAAGATCATGTCCTAGATTTATGATCAAATCTTCCAGAGATTTGATCCTGTTGTCCTTAGAAAAAGATGACATCATCTCAATCTTTAACTAAGAATTCATGTTGTTTAAAGATGATTATAGTTTGGAAGCAGCCATGGCTGAACTGGTAAGTGTTGAGAAAATCAACTCCCTTGTCTACTTGTGTAAATCGATTTGATCAATTTCATGTATCTTGCTGGTATCAATTGAGAAAATGGAGGCTTTGTAGCCTTCAAGACTCCTAGGGACTGGTACTAAAGGTTCCATGAAGTCCATTTGGAGCTATCCTTTCTCTTAATCGAATGCAAAAAGTAATCTATGTTGAATTTTAGTTGTCTGCTTCCAAAATTCAGAGTAGGTGGAATCTTTCAAAGCTTCACTCTTCAATTTTATCTCCCTATATCTTGCAAATAGACTTTGCTAAGTCGAAATTTGGGAACTAGATGATATTGGAGATTGGAATGTTGTTTCTATACTATGCAATTGTATTGTTTCTTCTATTTGAGTAGAAGAAGTGATAGGAGTTCCTGACAAAATGACTGTGGTTGGTTTTTGTGTGTGCCTTTCCTCTGGAGTTTCATCTTGAATAATGATTACTTGAGGCTTAAACAAAGGATTTATTTGAGAATATGACTTTTAAGTAGTGGTTGGGTCCTTCTTCTTTCTTTTAAAAACAATAAATTACACATCTATATTGTCATAATTAAAAGGGGGCATGGCTTCCCTTTCCCTTTTTCCCTCCTTTTCCTTGGGAAGATGTGTTTTCATAGATGACTAACCAACTAGTTGTTCTTCAGCTTCTTGTAAAGTGCCCTCTTTCCATTCCTCCTAGTTTGCATATTGTTCAATTTCAGGGCTCGGTGTGTGTGCATAGGAGGTACTCTTTTGTTCCAATATGAGCTTAGAAATTATGCCTAGGGGATCATAGGACCAAGAGAAATTGAGTTTGAATTTCAACTGACTTAGAATAACATCCACTTCCCTTGCAAAACTCTGGTGTTGATAATATAGGGACCTATATGAGCCTTCAACTTGAATTATGCTCTCTTCTTGTAGGAGACAAAATGCAGCTCATCCATGTTTAGCATTTTCCTATTGTACTCTAATGCAAATATCATGACTGGTACAAACACTGACAACCTGTAAGGAGGTAATTATGATCCATAAACTCTAATATTAGTGTCGTTCTGTTATAAATATTAGTCTCCCACTTTAGATTGCTTTGATAAGTGTAAAAAATTCTTTATTTTTGGTGAGATCCCTGGGATCAGATCACTACTAAGCAAACATAGTGAGCTATGTAAAAATTTATCATTAAACGAATACTCCTCTGAGTTATTTTTAACCAGAGAAGTCCAATGAATCACTGAACAAGGATTTCCTTCACTATTTGTCTTCTGTAAAGGGAACTTAAACATGTATGAATGATAATATAACATAAGGTAGACTAACACTGGCTGATACTTAAATACACCTTCTGCTTTGAAATTGACAAATTGGTCATGGATTGAGCTGGCAAGAAATTGGTTATAAATGAAAAGAATTGATGGTTGTTTTCCAACTAAAAAAATAGATAAAATCCTAACGTTGTATCTCTACCCACTGATCATTATGGTACCCAAGTAGTCTGGTAACCATAGAAACTACCTGCTTGGAAATTTCAGGGAAAACTGAGACTGGATATGGGAGATTGTTCCAGGGCAATTCAACATTTTCTAGAAGAAAACACTAAAAAATTTGGGCTTTCTAAGGGAATGTCAACTTTTTATATAATTCCATTAAGACCTCAATGGAAAAAGGATAATGGGTGGCTTGATATTCAATTTTCAGGGCCTGGGAGATACTTTAAGGGGAAATGGAGAAAAGGACTTCATTGTTATGGGATATAACAACCATTTGACTTGGAAAATATTGGAGATGGCACTAGACAAAGAAATCGGGGAAAAAGTGAGTTTTGGGGAAGAAAAACTAAGGGAGAAAGGATTCTCAAATACTCAGGTCATCAATTTTATCCATGAACTTTTTCTTTGCCCAATTGTGGAGCTCATATAGGTCAAATTTAGTCTAAGTCTTAATAATCTTATAGTAACTGTATATCATGTTGTGTGTGGAGCATGATTGTTCAGAGGTCTTTGTTTCAACCGGATGTATACCCCAGGAAGTTTGTACACCCCTCCACGCAGGGGGGTGTGGGGGGGACTTGTCCCCCCCACGGGGGTCCGGTGGGGCTAATCCCCCCCGGCTGGGGGGTTCGCGGGCCAGCGGTCCCCCGGCGGGGGCTCGGGGACAGCACCCCCGAAGCTAAAAATAGATGTAAATTTGCCTTGTGAAAGTATAGTAATTTCTAGTCAATCTGGGCCGTTCATTAGGCGGATGATCTGACGATAGAACTTATGTTTAGTTTAGGGTTTTTTTCCCTAGAAGGCAACCCCTCTCTATGTATGAGGGCATTGTATTTGAGGCTGTGTAATAGATGTGTATTCTTTGTGTGAGTGGAAAACAGAGAGGTGAGACTGTGAGAGAACAGAGGATATTACAACGGATTTGCTGTAGGTTGTGTCTCTTCATATTGCTAGATAATAGAAAGGAAGGACTGGCTGTTCAGGGTGGACGTAGCCCAAACTGGGTGAACCACATATATCTGTGTCTCTCTTGTTTTATGCGTTTTCTGTGTTTATATTTCTATAATATTTTGTGTTCCATTGCTCTGTAATATATAATTTTCTAACATATCAAGGGCGATTCGTCAAAGTCTCGGACTGGGGAAATGAGGGGATTTGACTCAGTGATATTTCCTTTTCCTTTATGGTTCAACATTTGGAAGACAGACTATAGGGAAAGGAAAAATAATGCTAGAGAAAACTTGACAGAAGAAAACCTAACAAAAATAATGCTAGAGAAAACTTGACAGAATAAAACCTAACAAAACAATTGTTGACGGAGGGTTTGAAGAACAAAGTTATCGTGAAAAACTGCTAGCTGTACATAAGGAATTCTTGTTGCAAGACTGGTAGTTGGTAGCAAATCATTCTTCGTCCTATGGGGTGAATGGCGAACAAAAAGAAATGAAGTACAACCTCTAAAGGATATTTTATATCTATTAAATTTGTTGCATAACGATATTATTAACAACTTTGGAGCAGAGAGGCTTTATGGTTAAAATAGGTAGGACATGGGATGTTATCACCTAGATTGAACCTCAGGCTAAAGGAAGGTAATGTTAGGGTAACCACAAACCACGCTTAGCCAAGTAGCTAGCCCTACTAGGTTGGGAGAGGGCTCTCTTTGTAAGGATCTCAGCCAAGATGACTGGATCAGATAAAGGTATTAGGCTAGGTATAGTAGCTTGAAGTATTAAGTGGATTTTGAAGGGGTTTTGCCAGATCAGGAGGAGTTGGACAGCTTAGGGCTACGGAATTAGGTTAGAATTGCAGGGTGTTCAATGGGACAAGTTAGGCATAGGCTTTAGCACTTTAGGGCTTGATGGGGTGAGATTTTTTAGACTAGTGAGAAGCTAAGAAGAACATGTGAAAACCATGGATCCTTCCTAGACTGCAGAAAACATGAAATGGTGAATAGTTTCGCAAAGCAGAGCACTGATGTAATGAATTCTGCCTATCAACTTGAAAGCATTCACTTAGAAGCAATGAGATGATTAATGGAATACATAAAACACATTAATATATGATCAAAAAAGAATAAATTGTACTAAAACTCCATACCACATGGATCCCTTAAAAATAGCTGCAATTCTTATAAATCTCCTGCTAAATTGCTACAAAATGGTGTACAATCAAGGTCTGAGCATCCAGCTGAGTCCAACCCTTTACAATGAGAAAGAATAAGAAGATATAGACATGAATTCAACCTCCTCCCATCCTCAGGGGTCGAATCCCTAAGATGAGGAGCTAATCTAACTAATATTAAACAAGAAACAGGAACATAGGCATCTCAACAACTTGCCTCTAAAAGTGAAAAAACTGATTCATTTGAGCTCAAATTGATTTTTAAAGCAATGAATCTACCCTCTACTATTAATTATCTATCATATTTACATGAAAAGTCATCATTTACAATGATAAAACATCCTCCATGTGAGAGAATCCATGAACATAGGCAAAAACTGGAAAAATAGGCATCCTATGCAAAACCTACCCTACGCGCAGCGCCACTGGCCCAACACGTAGTGCCACTTTCAAATCCCTTTTCGAGGCCTTCCCAGAATCCCAATTGAGCTTGTGATAGCACATTGGAAATATCTTCCAGTCTACTTTCCAAAACACCCAGAATTTCTACATTTGAAGCTAATTTGACCCATGAAAACTTGATTCTCCCAATACTGCTTCTGTGTGTCCAAAAAGTGGCAGAAAGGTCATTTTTAGGGTGTTTTTGACCTTTTGGTGGACCAGTTCTACCCCAAAAACTTAGAAAATATCTAGGGTGCATGTCCTCATCGTTCTAAATCCAAAAATGAAAACCATTTCTCATTTGGGTGCCCCTAGGAAAAGCGCAGCGCCACCGGCAGTTTTCCTGTGTGTAGAATTTCAAAATCTGCAAATGACAAATTCCTCCAAACTTGCCCAAAATTGGTGAGAAGCACCATCATCAAGTGTCCTGATGACCCAAGGAAGCTTCACAAAGCAGACTAAGCCTATCCTCCTCCTTTTTGCCTTTCGTAGCCCGCCTTAGCCTAGCTTTCATCTTTTTGACCCTCATGTTGCAAATCTTGTTTCGGGTCCTGTAATGGTAGGCCATGTCTCTGATCATCTGATTGTCTCTATTGGCCTTCTGCAACAACTTCTCAAGGTGAAAATTGACTCTCTTAAGCCAAGTCTCTCTATCATTTTCAATCTCCTTCTCAATAGGAGTCAAAGTGGCCTGTGCCTCTTTGTCACTTTGTTGTTTTACCTTGAGTAGCTCCAGCTCCATGAGGACTTGTTTATCACTCAACTGCTTGTTTTCTTGTTCCAAATATGTGATGACATACTTGGCCCTCTCCAAATTGTCCATCAAAGCTTGTACTTGAGCCTCCTTTTCTTGTATGATGATGTCCTTTATGGTTTCTTCGTCCTGAGCCTCTAAGTCAATGATTTCCACTCCATGATGAGTATAATGCTGCTCTGGCTCATCATGATCTGTCAAGTCAAATTCTCTTTCCTCCTCATCATCAAAACTCTCCTCCGACATATTTTCCTTCCCTTTATGCAGCTGGTGCACCTGTACCTATTGTGCTGGTGAAGGAAAATCCCCTTCCACTTCTTATGGAGTTAGCATTTTCCTAGGGGTTGATGAAGAAGGCAAGGTCCCTTCCACATCCCATGGAGCAAACACTTGCCTATCTGATCTGGATTTAAACATGAACGCAAAAAAATACAGAGATAACCATATACACAAAGATGCAGTGGAAATAATACTTCATTTCATTAATGGAAAATACTGAAATATGCTTACAACCAGAATTGGAAATAAACCAGCTAGGGCGATGGTAGCTTATCTCTGAGAAGAGATGTGCGGCTACATGCCTCTGAACTATGTTACAATGAGGCTCGAGGCCTATTTATTATTGCAGAAATAATGGAAAACCCTTCACATTCCGAAACCTAACCCTAGAAGATGAAACGCCAAATTGTGGGCCCCATTTTGGGTAAATTGGTACATCAATTTCCGGGGTCATAACTTTGGCATACGATCTCCGTTTGACGCATTGATAGCTCGTTAGAAAGATCTATCCGAGAACTACCACTTTGGGAAGGACAACATCAGTCCATGGACCCATGTTGCCCCCAGATTTCCCAAAAAATATCGTTTAGGGCCTCAAAACGGCTCCGGAAGTTCAGGACCCGAACAAACTGCTAAAAATAGTAAATTGTGCTACAATTACAGAAACTAAAAAAGCTGAAAGAGACAATTGTGGGGGTCCAAATGGGATAGGTGGGTGGCCACCAACATCCACCTGGATCATTCCTCCCCCCTTAGGAAGAAATGTTCCCCATTGCGTTGAGTTCCTCCATCTGCTGAACTTGTTCCGCACTGTCTGATGTGTCTAGTAATGGTGGGAAGCATGGTCGACGATGGTCCACATTGAACACTTGGTGCAGGTGAAGGAATGGAGGACTGTTGTGCTCCAAAGCATTGTTCCCCACAGGCTTGGTATTGTTGTAAGGACCATGTTGGAGTGGTCTCAGCTTCTGATGGGCTCTTGTAAGGCGTTCTTTCTGTCGATGCAACCAGACTTTGTCACCCACCTGAAACTTATGTGGTACCCCTGGGGGTGAGGAGAAGTTGTTCCTGTGTTTTGTCATGACTGTATCCCTCTGTTGTTGCTGTTGCATGGAGGAACCCTTTGCAGGGGTCATGGATGTAGCAACGATCTTCCCCTTACTTTGGGAGTGAACCATACAGATGAATTTCCTGGTCTGGGAGATGAGCTTGCTGCCTTTCTTAGTAGTGATCAAAGAGGTGGCAGTAGGTGCGGCTACCTCTGGTATCCTGTATAATGAATTATTCAAAGAAATAATGACAGCACGAGGCCTTGACTCATACACAGCATGTCGCCTCCACAAGTATGGCTGGCCTAATAGTACATCAC